>JAWWLR010004589.1:0-11963 GCA_035041075.1 Acraspis erinacei
GAGCTGACCCCCTGACGCTAATGGTGACGGGTACGAGCTTCCAGACTCGCTGTTCACTACGGGGCAACTTGAGCTGTTCAGGGAGGCCACCTTAAGGTGGGTGGAGTTGAATCTTTTGAAAAGATGGTGAGAGCTACGGCGTGGTTCCCGGGTAAACTGAAAAACTTGTCTGTGGTCCTTTGTTGGTTGAAGGGATTCAACCCCTAACTTAAGAAAGCGTTCTGGGCAAGCGTCAGGCACGATAGGCCTCAGGAAGAAGACACAGCGGGAGGAATCAAGCATCTCCTAGTTGTTAGAATTCCGGAGTCTTAGCGAGGGCTCTCTTGTGTTCCTCAAGAACAAGCTCTTCTACCATTTTATACAGTTCAAATTTCGTGCTGCCAGCAAGGGACAGAAGGAGCCTGTCTGGATACAGGAAGATCGGCAGCAGACCTAAATGACTGCTTCCGGGCTAACCATTGCCTAAATTAACTCGCATCACAGCAAAGGCACCTCTGCACTTTTGAAGAGAGATACTGCAGCCAGGAAGCAGGGCTGCTATAATATCCCTATATGTAAAAACGACAAACATTCACTACTACTGTTGGAATGCTTTGAGGCACTATATAAGCTAGCGACAGAAAATCATGTCAGACTGAGTGAGGTTTGTTCTCTCTTTGCAGACAGGCTAAAACACTCTTGGGCTCAAAGATAAACACTGATCGAGCGAAAGAAATACTCAAGCTCACGTCAGGGGCTGCTACGGTTTCAACCCAGAATAATAATAATTATAATATGAATAAAGAAATTGAAACAAATTTTTGAATATACAAGTAAAAAGAGAAGTTTCTGTAGACTAAATGACCTTTCATCTCAAAACAGATCAATTTCAAAAATAAAAAGTTAATGAAGGGAAAAAACTATTTTTTTACAAAATAGTTACAATTTTAGCAACAAGAAAATGAATTTGCAATCGAATTTTTCAATATTTCTCCCCAATATTTTTTTTCCAACCAGAAAGGAGCTTTTCTAATCAAGAATCTAAATTTTCTTACAGAAATAAATAATTTTAACTAGAATCAACAACCTTCTATCAGGAAAATACATTTTTCATAACATAGTTGGAATACCATCTAAGCAGTTCAATTTTTAATTTTAAAATATGCATTTTAGAAGGAAAGGGATATTTGGTTTTTTAACTCACTGTCTGGTCCTGGTTCAAGCTGATGATGCTGGTTATCATATGCTACAGGAGACCCAGGCATATGGTAACCAAGATCCTCGCCAAATGTCTGTATCCCAGCATCCCAATTACTTAATAGGGTGTTTATGTCTTGTGCAGTCAACACTTCCTTATGTTTAGAAGAAACTGGGATCCCGTCGTTTTTTGGCATTTTTGATGATTCTGTAAAAATGCTGCTGATGTATACAAAACTCATAATAAATGATCGAATTGATTTAGATGTGAATCAAAGATCTACATTTACCAAGTATTAAAAAGATTATTATCAAAATTTTTGTGAAGCTTCCCATTATTTCGTCCATTAGCGTATTACCGCATACAATGTGCAGGAATTGCATGAAAACTGCCTTAATTTTACTCTCAACAGTGGTTGCGAATACAGAATTACATATTTAGATTTTAGGACTTCCAGTAATTTCAAAGGATGCATTGCATTCATAAATATTTTCAAGATTTTAAGCTAGTTCAACCCATTCACTGTCAGTGACACACATATCGACCAGAAAAGCCCTGCCAGTTTTGCATCATGATACATATGTGGGCATTTCAAAATAAAATTATTTAGCGTGATCCAAATTAATTTTTTTATTATTTTCTTCCGGAATATTGGATACGTGGTTTTGAATTTTCAGAATTAATCATCAAATTTCGGTTTAAAGACTCCAAAACTATAAGTAACTTTTTTTCAAGTTTCGAACATTTTTAATAAATAACGCCCGCCATATTGGATCCTGCATTTCTGATTTGGGCAATCCAACACCATTTTTGAAGTCAGCGATCCCAGAAACCTACGTAACACCAATTCTATTTCTATCCAAACATTTTTAATATTTTATTTCCGCCATATTGGATCTGTTTTTTTGAAGTTTGATTCACCTGATGGTGAATTGTTTAATAACAAATGATATTTTATTTGGACATTCTCATCAGAGAAGGTATTAGATTTGTGTAGAATGATACTCCCCAAACCCTCATTTATGTTAAATATCCGCGAAACAGGTTTTTACGCATGGGTCTGCCTATTCTTTTTCTAAAAGTACAAATGTTATCGTTTTTAGTACGTTTACAGATGATGAATGTTTTTGGTAGCAAATTCATCTTTTTGTTTAAAAATTCATCTTTTTTAATTAAAGATTCAAATCTTTAGCTGAAAATTTTCGAATTTTATTAAATTTTTTTCTTGTTTCGTAGGCAATCTCCTTCTTCTAATATTCTCCTTTTTTATTTGAAAATTTAAACTTTTAGTTGAGAAATATTGATTTTTTTTACATTCATCTTTCCTGGTAGTAAATGAATCTTATTGTTTAAACATTAATCTTTTTGTTCAGAATTCTTGAATTATTATTATTATTATTTTTTTCGTAGTAAATTAATATTTTCTTTGCATTTTTTTTAAATTGAAAATTTAACTGTTTTGTTAAAAATTCCTTTTTTTGTTGAAAATTAATGTAGTTTAGATGAAAATTCAACTTTGGATTCAGAGTTCTTGTATTTTGTTGGAAACTCGTATATTTTGGTATAACATTACATTTTGTAATAAAAATTTCACGGGTGGGGAGGGGCATAGCAAAATAAAAGTTTCTCAAAGATAGGAAGGTGGGAGCAAAAATCTAAGAAAATTTGTAACTTATTTTGTGGAAGATCCCTTTGTGTCGTAAGTTGAAGGTGATGGTTAGACAGCCATTTTATATAAAAATTCAAAAAGTAAGGACATTTAAAAAGATTTTGAGACCACTTTTTCAAGACTCAAAATTTCTCTGTACAGTTATTCGCCGTCCTTAAAAAGTCAAACAATTTCTCCTAATGACTGTTTTTGATAATAAGAAAAATTACCAGAATTTTAGCATTTATAAAATTTTAAAAAGAGGAAATTAAAATTTGATGTTCAATAACGCAGGATATAAAAAAAGTTTAAAGAAGAAAATTTTTTCTTTTTAAATAACCTACAAGATTATCATAACAACTTTTTGAATTTTTTGTTTAAAATTGCAAATAAAAAAGCTAACATAAGTTAACAAGTCGGAAACAGTAAACTGAACTTCAACTCTGAGGGTATAATGTAAGTTTAGTTACATTTATGCTACAACAGCAGTTCAGCCAAAAAAATTGAACTACTTTGTAGACGCGACGCTTGCGCATGCGAAACTGCGGTAAAGAGGAACGCATGATCAACTAATTTCCGCTTCACTCTGATTTTTCGTTGCGTATGGCCCCAAGTTTGACACGTGGATGTACTGCGCTTGCGCTCTGGACAGTGTGGACTTGCATTGGTCTTTCCAGTCGGCTTTCCTTCTCGTGCGACAACATGCTGTATCTGAGATTGGACACCACGCCACGTGAAATGAAGTGGTCAGTTTCAAGTGAAAAAAATCGAAGTTTTCCAGCTACTCTTTAAATTTTCTTGAGTGAAAATATGACTCGATCTTTCGAGTGGAGGCTTGTTTCACTCCGGTCGAGTGAATTATTTGCACAATCTCACTCGATTAGAGTCAATGTGTTCGCTCGAAAACAACGAGTGGACAGTTCCGCTCCAAATCGTCGAGTGATCTACTATGCATGCTGTTTTTCGCTCGAAGATCGAGAGAAGTTATCGCTGCGCCTCACAGTGGCAACGCTAACGCAAGCGCAGTAGATCAAGGTGCCGCCATGATCATTTTTGGAGTAAGCAGCTTGCATCTAATGCGACGCTTAGTTTCGTCAAAGTTTCGCGACAGTTATTAGCTTTAGTTGAAAAAAGTGATTGTAAGTGATAACCCGTTACTTAGCAGAGTCAGCAATAGGATTCCTCGAGTTTGTGCATCTCCACGAAGCATTTTGCGTCTCCATCATGCCTAAGGACATCAAGTTTGCTCGCAGTATTTGAAGAGAGCGTGTCTGATTCTGAGCTTAAATATTAACTTCTTATACATCAAAACAATCGGCCCTTTTCAGAGCCAATACATTTTTTTAACAAAGGAATCGCTTATTGTTCTACTTCATGTTTTATTTGCTTATGGCATCCTGCACTTGAACGAAAGGTGGAATTTCACTCGATTGAGAGAAGCGGGGTTTTCACTTTTTCTTCGAGTCATGTTCCACTCGAATCGAGTGCAATTTCACTCGAGAAAATTTAGAGAGTACAAGCACGAAAGAAGTAGAGGTTCCCGAGATCGAGCTTCTACAGGCCCAGAGCAGCGAACAGTTAAATAATCATGCTCCACTGGCTCCAGCACGTGCTCCGATATCGAAGACAGGGAGAGTACGTTTTTTGGTCAGAAATTTCAACTTAACAATGAATAATTGAATTTCCTGCCTTTTGGTTTTTTATAGTAACTTTTATTATACAAAAATGTGTATGTCCTCTAGATTGTTATATAGCAGATGTACATACTTGAAAATATTTATATCGACTATTTCAAATAAACATTTTTTTCTTTCGAACATATACAATCTCTTTTATATTCGGAATATCCTTATTATACTTATAAATATTTATAGTTTATTTGTAAGATAGTTTCCCACATAAATTATATTGGGACAGCTGAGAAGAAAGAAACGTTAATATTGACTAAAAAATAATGCATAAAGCAGTATTCAAGTTGGTTAAATGTGCTAAAAAATCAAACAGAATGACTATTAACTTGTTCGCTTATATACTTTTTTAGCGTTCATTAAACTAAAAAAAATGACTTTGGGGCTTTAGTGAACTAAGAAAAGTAGTTGGATTTACTAAGAAAATTTGAAATTGGTCTCACAGTACATTATTTGAGTCTTTAAATTGAAAAAATCCGATTCGCAACTCGAAACTTATATTTAATAGTCAGTGTTTGACATCAGTACACAGTAAAAAAATTGTCCAAAATTATACCTTTCTTTTTTAATTCTATGAGTATCCGTAGAGAGAATTTTGAAAAAAATTGGGCTAAAAAATATCTAAAATGCATTAAAATTTTGAATATGTATCCAAAATACAAGAAATAAAAGAAAATCGACACATTCGTAAAAACTGTTTTTCTTCGGATACAGGGGCGCCCAAAACGTGGAAATTTGACAAAAACTGGCGGGGGGGCGGAAATTTTATACAAATCTAATACCTTCTCTGATGAGAGTAGAAAAATATCTACGAAAATAGTTCAATTTTCAACCTAAATAGCAAATTTTTAAACAAGCAGTTGCATTTTGATGAATAAAGGATGCAATGTCTACTTAACTAAATGAATTTCTAAATTTGAAAGACAAATTTTAAAAGACAAAAATAGTTGAATTTTCATGCAAAAACGTTTTCCTTTAAAGTTTTAATATTATAGATCCATCAAGCTAGCACATCAACAAAACTCCAAAAACTGAATTTCCAAATTTCTTTATATCAGAATTTTCGGCTTTTTTTAGGCTCCACTACTTTTTATAAAAATTCAAATTTCGAGTGGAGGTGTTGGCTTGAATTAAGCCAGCACCTCCACTATATAAAAATTAGAAGAAAAAAATCAAACACGCCAGAATTTTGGGCTTTTTTGAGCTCTTGAACGTACTAAAAACGAATTTTCAAAAACCACCCCTACTAAAAATAAAACTTCCCGCTATGTAAAAACTCAAATTCGGAAAAAACAAAGAACAACAGAATTTCGGGCTCATTTTGAGTTCCCGAATGCACGAAAAAAATCCAGAAGCTACCCCTATTTTTAAAAAACTAACCCCTTGCGTCAATAAAATTTGCAAAACACAATATACATCAGATTTTGGGCTTATTTTGGGCTCTCGAATTCACCGCAACAAAATTCAGAGAGACACCCCTATGTATAAAAACACCAACCCATTAGTAAAAACTTAACCCCTCTCTACCACGATTATATGAGTTTGTCAAAAAATAATCTTTTTACAAATTTTCCTAGTCCAAATGAGTCTCTGATTTTTTGGCTCTTTGAAAACAACCACTTCGATTTTTGGGTTCCAACCCCTAACGTCTAAAATCAAGCCCTCTCTACCACGTAGATATGAATTTGTAAATAGGGGTGATTTTTCTTCATTTTTTTGTTGGGCATTAGAGAGCCCAAAACAATCCTAAAGTCTGGTGCTTTTTGTGTTTTGCAATTTTATTTTGCGCAAAGGGCTGGTTTTGAAAATGGAGGATGCTTTTGGATTTTTTTTCGTGCATTCGGTAGCCCACAATGGGCCAAAAATTCTGGTGTTGTTTTTTTTTCGAATTTGACTTTTTACATAGGAGGCAGTTTTATTTTTAGTAGGGTTGGTTTTTGGAAATTGGGCGTTGGTGATTTTAAGGGCCCAAAAATTCCCAAAATTCTGACGTATTTGATTTTTTTTCTAATAATTTTTATATAGTGAAAGTGCGGGCTGGATCCAAGCCAGCACCTCCGCTCGAAGTTTGAATCTCATAAAAAGAAGTGGAGCCCAAAAATCGCCAATACAGCCCAAAAAATTCCCCAAAAAAGCCCAAAATTCTGATATAAAGAAATTTGGAAGTTTCGTTTTTGGAGGCTTTATTTCTAGGATTATTTAAAGTGAGTACTATTAACCATCACAGTTTATATAAAATTTTTTTTTGGAAAATTGGACCAAAATTTGAACATTTAAAAAAAACCGCAATTTTGCAACTTCTAATTTTAAGAACGATTATTTAAAAATTCAATTAATTGTACAAATAATTCAGAATTTTTAAGAGTTTTGTCAATGGTTAAAAAATAATTTGAATATAAGATCCCCAAGACTGAAAAAATATAAATTCTTAAAGAATTCGAAAAAAATGACAAATCCTTTTTAAGAACTTTGCAAGGCTTTAAGAAAATAAAAAAAAAATCTTAAGATGCCTGGAAAGATTTTTGAAGACTATTTTTCAAACATAAGTGTAAAAAAATGAATAAAAAATGTTGTTTAAAAAAGTTTATTTTGAAAGCTTATTTTATAATCAAAATTATGTACCCCCTGAAACTGTAATTTGAGTGAAATTGGTGATAATTATGTTTTGCTTGAAAATTAACCTATATATCTTTTCAGTTTGAAAATAATTTGTTTTTTTTTTGTTCAGAAGTCTATTTTGATTAAAAATTCGTCATTATAATTGAAAATTTATCACTTCGATAGAAAATAATTTTTTTCGGTGGAAACAGTTTGGTAGAAAACACGTCTACTTTGAAAAAATGTCATCTTTTTTGGTTAAAAATTAAAATCGGTAGAAAAAATTTTCTTGGTTTAGGATTCCTCTGTTTTTTTGAAACTGTGTCTTTTTGAGAATTATTTCAACTATATTTTATTTATAATTAAAATATTTTTGGTTTAAAATATTATTTGTGTATTGCAGTTTTTGATGAGAATACAGTTTGAAATTGAAAATTTAATTTTTGAAAATACTGATCAATTCGCTTAGTTATGAATAATATTTTTTTCATCTATAGATTTAAAAAATAGAAAGTTTCAGCTTAAAAACGTTTGGTAATTTGAAATTAATTTAAGAATTTTCTTGAAATAAAAAGTGTTTCTAACTTATTTCAATGGTATACTGCTTCTAAAAAATTTAGATTCATGGATAAATGCTTTCAAATTTTCCAAAACGAAAGATAAATGAAGCATTTGAAAAATAAAAAAATATTTCTTCTTATGTTTTTATGCTTAATAGGAATATATACAAATTCTACAAGGCTTTAAGAATGAAAATTTTTAATATGACTTTCATTTGATTTTCAATTGAAATAATTAACTTTGGACCAATAACTGAAAAGATATATAATTTTTGACAAAATAGTTAAATTATTAACCAAAAAGGTGAATAATCGATAAAAAATGGATTCTCAACAAAAAGTATAATAGTTGATATTTCCTCCAAAAAGTATTTTAATTTTTAATAAAATCTGTTGAATACAAGAAAAAATACAGGTATTTAACTGTATAGTTAAATTTTGAGTCAAGAAGCATTTTTTCAATCAATAAAGAAAAACATCTTATCGAAAATATTCAGTTTTGAAGCCATAAAGGACGAATTGTTGAAAAAGATTTTTGAATTAAAAACCTGAAATAATTAAATTTTTTACTAAAAAAAAATAATTCTATAGCAAAAAGAGATAGCTACATTTTCAGTAAAAAATAAATTTGAAAAAAATGTTTCAAGAAAATTTGTGAAATGTTTTAAAAAAAGGAACTTTCTACTAAAACGATTACTCTTCAATAAGAAAAAATTTTAACCAAATAGTTGAATTTTCAATCCAGATCATGAGTTTTCGACACACATAAAATAAAATGAAATATACGCATTATCATCTGAACATGATAGCTTTTAAGAAAAAATAGTGTAGTTTAATTTTAAATTAGACGTATAAGGTTTTAACCAAACAAAACAAATTTTCTGGCAATAAAGAAATTAATGCCTTTCATAAGAAATGTCCCGCAAAAAATCGAACAGTTACATTTTTAGAGTATAACATGAATTTTCTACTCGGAAATATGTGCTCACTTTACTGACAGGCAGCTGCGTAATCATTTCGTTCACAAGGTCCGCCAGGCATCTCTGCACATCTGGGAATGTACCATATGTTCAGGTTCACATATGGGACACTCCTAAATGCACAAATCAGCATGGATTGAAGTTTCGAAATTCAAGTACCAAAGAATAAAACCTCAAGAACAAAAAATATATTATTATGTTTACCAATGGAACTGAGGATCAACGCCACAGATAAGACAAGGATATAGACAACTCTCATCTTTTCGAATTTAAGGAAACTGTGCAATGCAATAAGGAACTATTCGATTCACAATGTTCGCAATGAATCTTTTGATGCTTCAGCAGATTGAATGTGTGGACTGTAGTCATTCTCTTTTCGTTTTAAAGCGTCAAGGTTGCTTACGTGTGGCATTAAGATTCCATAAGAGTCAATGTTGTAACAATCTTTGAAGTTTCTAAAGACGCTGTTTTCTACTCGGCAATTTTATATAATGTCTAATATAAATTATGAATCATCACCGTTGGGTGCTTCTAGAAAATATGTTTGTAATATTCTCTAAAAATGAGGCCAGCCAAGTAAACATATAAATCATTCTAGTCTCTTTTTTAAGCTTGTGTACAGATTTTTTAAGATTGAAGGTTGAAGCATTGGCAACTGTAATTTGGTGACATAGAATTTTCTTTTTCCAAAACTGCTCCGACTTTAACAAAAAAAATTCCTTATTACGGGTCTCGTCCCTTGCAATCGATTTCGTACAAAAAGTGGACTTTTCTAATTTATATTCAACAGTTTTATACTAAATGTATTGTATTTTTTTACGTTGTCAAAAAGAGAAGGTATAAGTTTTATATAAAAATTTATCAGCGCGGGTGTCTACCCTGATCGAATTGTACTTAAACAAACGTCTTTAGGACACACCAATAAAGATCGACTTCATTAGCTAGTTATTTTGGATCATAAAGAAATATCGAGTTTTTTAACCAGCTATTTCGGACAAAAATTGAAAAAGTCAGAGCATTTTCAAAATTTTTGAGACCACTTTTTTAAGATTTTGAAACATACATGTATGGAAAAGGGAAATCAACATTTATGGTCAACAACTTTTTGAACTTTTTGAATTTTTTTACTTCTCCTGAGAAATCAAATATTCAAATTCTGATTGGACAAAAAATGATGAAAAATAAGCAATTAAATTAAAACATAAAACTATGCAACATACGAAAAAAATGAATTAACAATAATTGCGCACCTAAAAAATGTATACACATTTTCTCTGAATCATATTTTTATTGGATAAGTTTTTGTTTGATTTGTAAGAACAACATTAAAAATAAAAAAAATTTATTTGTTGGAAAACGACCAACTCTATGAAAGAAATAGATCGAAAAAAGTCGTTCATCCAAAAACAAGTTACAATTTTTTCACAAGTCTAATTGTTTGATAGGAAATAACTGTGCCAGCGTGAAATACACAAATACATTTTTTATAAATTTGATATGAAAGTATTGATCATAATTTAAAAAAGTTGACATTTTGGACAAAATCGAGTGCAAAGCTATATATGCTTAATGAGAATGCTTTCGCTAAATCCGAAAGAGCTTTAACAAAAGAGAATTTACAATCACAAGATTATAGTGGTCGATGCCTTGACCTTTAATTTTAAACAGTCTCTGACCAAAGGTAGGGGGAATACAAAGTAGCGCTGAGTCCACTTCACTCCAATAAAACTCAATCCACTCCATTCAATTCATTCCAAACCAATCCAATTCATTATAATCCAAACCACTATAAACCCATCCAATCCAATCCAATTAAATCCATTACAACTCAATCCAATTAATTTCTATCTGATCGACTCTAGTGCAATGGAATTCAATCTAATTCATTCATACGCAATCCATTGAATGTAACTCATTACAATACAATACACTCCAATCAATTCCAATCCACGTCATTCCAATCCACATTACTCAATTCAAATCCATTCCAATCCAATTAATTCCAATCGATTCCATTAAAATGCGTTTCAATACATTTCAACTCAAGCCAACCAATTGCATTCCTGTACACTCCAATCCATTTTAATCCAATACAGTTTATTCCTATCCATTTGACTTCACTCGACTTCAAGGAATCCCACAAAAATCGAGTCGACTTAATTTCACTCCACTCTAAATCACTGCAATCCCTTCCTATATAATGTAATCGAATTAATTCCAATGCATTCCAATTAATTCCAACCCAATTCACTTCAATCCAATCCAATTGATTCCAATACAATGCATTCCAATCCAATCCATTGCAATCCAATTAATTCTAATACGCTCCAATCCATTTGAACCGAATTTAATCTACTCCATTTCTATCCAATTCCTTCCAATTCAATTAAATTCAATTCAATGCTAATATATCAATTTTTTGAAAATTCATTGTGCACACAGGCAGACATACATACAGCCAGACATACAGACAGTCGTATAGATGTACGGATATATGACCCTCCTCGAGAAAAGGGACCTAATGCGTCAAAGCTGAATTTTACAGGACGGGCGATCGAAACACAGTTCACAAGAGAGCATTGAGTAGTGGGGAGGCGTCTACGAGAAAGACCCCTTCCACTAACCACTCCACCGTTAGGTGCCGTATCTGTGAGCTCCGCTTCTGTCGGTCCACGCCGACTATACCAAGCAGTAGTGACTGGTGGGGATAGTTTTCGAAGGCATCTGGCTTCGTCTTCGTGTACGCTTATTATGCCTCTGTTTGTAGCTTAATAAGAAAAAAAGTAATGAACTCAAACAAATTCTGATTATGGGAAATGAAAGCGTACCTTAGAAACTACATATTGGCGCAAAAATATAAAAATCGATTTTTTCCGCATTAGGTGCCTTTGCTTTCGGACGGTCACATATACGTATAGACAGGTCATTCGTAAAAACGTGCTTTTTGGGTCCAGAGAATCTCAAAAGGTCGTTATATGACAAAAACGGTGGCGGTGCGAGGTCAAATATTACAAAAACCTAATACCTCTTCTCTGGTGATAATTTAAGAACGGAAATCTGAAGGAAAATGTAAAAAACTTGATATTTAGCTTTGTACACTAAAAGTGTGTTCCAAAGGCCAATCTAATGGATTAATTTTGTTCAAAATTTATGGTGTTCACAGACCGACATACATAAAGGCAGACAGACATACAGACATATTCATAAGACCCTGCTTTTCGGATTTAGGGGGTCTCAAAACGTAGACCTTTTGACAAAAACTGGCGGGGAGGGGGGGGGGGTCAAATTTCAAACAAAAGTAATACCATCTAT
>JAWWLR010004602.1:0-11963 GCA_035041075.1 Acraspis erinacei
ACTGCACAGCACAGTTTCGACAAGATGCAATGACCACCACCTCCAAAGCTAGAACGAAAATTGTGCAGTGCGAAATGCTCTAGCGCTCAAGACCTGGTTCTTGTATCCTCTGGATCAGCCAACTATCAGGCATTACTCTGAAAGCAGAGCCCTTGAAAATGACACAACTGAAAGTATTGATACTACAAATACTTCCTCGAGTAACACAACGCTAAAAGACTTTTATAACCGTTGTGAATTGATGTTTTAACTATGATTACTTTTTTTTGTCAGATTATAGGGTAAGACTTTCTCTTGCAAAATTAGGCTAAGTCTTTTTCTTGAATAAAATTAAACATTTAATTTGACATAAAGTGAAGATCTACTTTTTAAAAACTCCATTCAGTCAGTTAAGAATTAGTTAAGTTGATTTTAAATTTTATTCGGCATATTTTTTTTTTAATTTCCGGCGTTGAATATTACAAGAATCGTTGGATTGAATTCAAACTCCATATATCGCTTATCGTCAGCGGTGAAAAATCACATACGTCGTTGGGCTGCATTTTAAACGTTGGAATTCACTCAAGCCTCGCTGGGTTGCAAACTACTCTATGAGAGCTGGAGAAACACACACACAGCGTTGGGATGCATTTTCAAATTTCGCGTGTGATCTCCTTTCCATTAGCACTAGATAAATAGGTATTTTGGCCTATATATTAGGCCGAACTTTCTAGAAGCTTCGAGAAACACCCACCCCCTCCCCTAATCACTTAGTGCAAGTTATATGAAATTGGCAATATATGCGAGTATTACATATGCATATATGGTACGATTAGGCCGAACTTTCTATAAGCTTCGAGAAAGCCCTACTGAATGGGAGGTATAGGCAGTTGGCAATATATACGAGTATTACATATATGATAATATTCGGCCTAACTTTCTAGAAGCTTCGAGAAACACCCACCCCCTCCACTAATCACTTAGTGCAAGTTATATGAAGTTGGCAATATATACGAGTAATACATATGCATATATGGTACGATTAGGCCGAACTTTCTATAAGCTTCGAGAAACCCCCACTGAATGGGAGGTATAGGCAGTTGGAAATATATACGAGTATTACATATATGATAATATTCGGCCGAACTTTCTAGAAGCTTCGAGAAACCTCTCACCTTTAGCTCACTTTGTCCAACTATCTTTCTAGAAATTTCGAGAATTCTGGAGAATGCTCGATCCAAGTAGAATGTTAATCTAAGGCCGAACTTTCTAGAAGCTTGGAGAATCGTCTAGATCTTTCCAGAAATTTCTAGAACTCTGGAGAATCTGTAGGAACTTGCCAAATAGCACGGCAACGGCAAACATGCACCGTTCTACAGGTTCTCCCAATACCAGCGTGCCAATGTGCATTGAAATCTGTTCACAGAAGTTCAGCTCCGTTTGGCGCCGATACTGGTCGGATAGGTGACCAGACAACTAACCACGACACTGAAGAGTCCACGCAAGTGAACCCGAGACGAAACGCCGGCAGTCGAGAACGACTGCCATACCCACTCTTTGGAGTCGGCTTCGATGGTAGGAATCTACCTCATCGAGCTCACATAGCAAATCACGAGAGTGCTGACCGGCCGACGTGATACAATGACGCAACTATACCTTCTGAATACCAACGCAGCAAGCTACGCATCTGATTGGTCAACGGGACTTCATCTTCACTTCTTCTAGTTTTCTCGCTCTCCAGCATCTTTTATACAAGGCGTGTCTCCATCAGCCGACGCAGATAGCCCTGTTGATAACGTGAGTTCTAGCAGCCGCTAGTCGGCGAGGTCTTCTGGAGTTTCAGGGTCCTCCAACCCGCCTTCTCACTTCAAAGTCGCGATTGGTCCGAGCAACTGCTTCACATTACTCGCGCATCAGTCTGGAACAAAAAATATTCGGATTCACCAGCATCACCATTCAAGAAAAACTTTTAATGTTTCCCAGCAGCATTAACACCAGCCAATCAACTTCGTCCACTATCATCTTCATCGTGACTACGCCACTTGGGGGCGAGTACTGTAGGGTTGCAGCTAAACAGCACGGCAACGGTAAACACGCATCGTTCTACAGGTTCTTCCAGTACCAGCCTGCCAGTGTGCATTGAAATCTGTTCACAGAAGTTCAGCACCGTTTGGCGCGGATACTGTTCAGATGGATAACGAGAGAACTAATCCTAGGCGTCTATGGTAGGGTTCACTTTGGTCAACCACACTGACTAGTCCACGCAAGTGAACCTGGGACGAAACGCCGGTAGTCGATGACGACTGCCATTCCCACTCTTTGGAGTCGGCTTCGATGGTAGGAATCTACCTCATCGAGAGCACATAGCAAATCGCTATAAACCCCCTCCACGAGCGCCATATTTCGGTGGCAGTTGGAACTTCTAAGCTGGTAAAACAGTGAAGCCATCTGTCGGCTACAGTGTGAACTACATGACTGGTTAAACAGTGGCGCCATCCGTCGGTCACAGTTTGAACTACATGGATCCATTCCAGTGATCTACGTTACCGACTAATCAGTTACCTACTGTCTGGGAAAGGTCTGGTGGCGCCATCTCTTGTCTTAGTTGGCAGTGATCTACCTTACCGACCGAGAATTTCAGCCTTTATATACAGATTGCTTGACTTTCTACAGAGATCCGATCGAAATTATGGAGCATTTTATGATATTTTGAAATTATTTCTACACAATTAAAACAGTTTAATTGTTCAATAATGAATCATTTAAAATTTCTTTTTACTCTTTTAGAAATAAATAGTTAGAATCAAAATTCCTCATTTAAAAATTCCGATTTACAAAATTCTCGAAAATTCAGACGAACAAACTGAAAAGTTTTCTTATTTAGTCCTATTGTTTTAGGGCTCATTTTATTACTTGAAATAGTTTCTGCATATTTCTTTGGGGCGTTCTAATAATAGGTCTAAATAAGACTTGCTCTATTTAAAGAGAAAGCAAAGATATAAAACCCTACATAACCATAGGTCAACAGTCTGAAACTGTAAACGTTATATTTGTTAAGCAATTTAATCATAAAGTAAAATTTTAAGATTTTTAGATAAAGCCATTGAGGATTATTCATTATTCTACCAATATAATTTTAATTTTTAGATTTTGAAATAAAAGAGTTTAAAACAAAATCATTTTAAACATAATAATTCATTTCAAATTTAATTTACTTTTTATTTTATATCTAAATAATAATTTCTAATAAGCATTCATGAATATTGTTTAAATTTACAGTTCAAAAAAATATTTCTGTAAGTTTAGATATTTAAAAAAAGAATTACCGAATTCTTTTGAATTAAGGCAGGTTCTATACTTCAAGTCCCTGACTAAAAAATAAAATTTCTTTTTAAACTTCGAGAATTGTTAACTTAATTCAGATATTCGAATTTTCTTCTGAGTTTCTAACGTGTTTCACTGTCTCTTCTTACATAAAATCTGTAAAGTGTTCAAAATTAATAAAATTACGGCGCTTTGTTTGAAAATACACAAGAAATATATACATACGTATAAGAAACGCCTTTTGAGATCAGTCACATATGTAGCATTGCATAGATTTTTATCAAATTAAACTTATTTACAGAAACGTGTTTACTTTATTTTTGTTCAGGATCTATCGAGGGTGTCGTGGATGAATTCCACGGCCACAAACTGTATCAAAATCAATGATATTTAAACAAACAAGAAAAAGGTAATTAAAAACAACAGGAATTAAAAAGACTCAAGAGTCCGTTACAAAACTGTTCACGGGAGCGTAGTGCGTTCCTAGTACGATTTGTAAAATTAAATTGCAACGATTTTAAAATTAAGTTTTCCAGGTGAGGAGACAAACTTTTGATTTTGTTCGGGCAAGGCTCTAACAATCTGACAATCTGAAAATCATTGCGATTGCCAGAATATCGGTCCTTCAAACCTTCTGTGTGATTATTCATTTTGAGTTTAAATTGACTCAAATATATCCGTTTAATATACTTCTTAATAATTTTATTGGTTGAGCAACATGGTTTTATATTTGTTATTCTCCATAAAATAATTATAACACTTTACATTGTCAATAAATAAGAAAGGGGTTACAAATAATTTTGTGATATTTTCATTCACAAGCCCTTACGAGCCACAATGTGGGCGAACCAACATTGAGGAAAGAAAGATTAATGTGAATTTAGATAGCTTTGCATAGTTTATATCTAAATCTTTGGCGAGCTAAGTGAGGGGCGAACCAATCACAGAGAAAGCTTCCGATTTAATTACAAGCTACCAAGATACCTAGCTAGTCTTATTTCTTAAAATAAAATAAAATTAAAGAATTAAACATTTTCATCTTTAAACAAAATTCACTTTCCATCACTAAATCACTGCACAAGCTTAAAAACTTTCAACAAAACTATTCGGAGTGTCAGGTACCTCAATGACGAAGCGGAATTGCTCTTCTCTGGAGCGTATAAGAAGAAGACCTAGTCAGAACAAGCGTCGCACCCGGAGTTTCAAATTCAGTCAGACCCATCTGTCGGGGTGGGATGGCTCTTCGTGCCAATTGACCGCGCTACGCCGTGATTGATAGGAAGGAGTCTTTCCGCTGTTCGTTCACTCTAATATTCTCCGCGCGGACTGACTTTCTAACGGATACTCTTACTTGTATAATGCTAGAATATTCGTACACGATTAAAAGGCTAGCGTACTCACAGTGCATACATTGCTCAGCATTTAAATAGCTTGATTATTTCTAAGTAACTTTTATACTTTGCCAAATTTGTAACTTTGCCAAATTTTTCTAAAGAAAATATAGGTCACCGAAATATAGTGTTACTTGAAGTATAAAACCTACCTTATATGAAATCGACCCGATCAAATATTAAAATAGCTTTAAACCATTGTCAGATTTTCTAGCGCACCGGAAAGTGGAGAAAACCCCTGGAATTTTATTTAAGTAGGAAGAAAACCGAAATTTTATTTAGGATCAGGAATTTGTTTCTTTTTAAAAAATTGAGAGAAGAGAAAAATAGTCTTTAGAAAAAAAAATTGGCATCCATGAAAATATTAGGACTACGAAAGTGTATGAGCTTTGGTCAAACATATCTTATAGTAACTAGAATTAACTATTACTTAGTTCTATTAACTATTATTTATTTCGTTTCAAAAATTATTGGAACTCTTAATGTTTGAGAATGTGATAGTATGAAGTTTACATTTAATTCGTGGAATTTAAATTGATCTCTACGTATTTTAATGAACTTTTACGATTTCCGAAGATTTCAAGTAATCATAATGAATTTCTAGGGAATTTTAGGGAATAAATTGAATTGTGTTTCCTGGTATTACTACAGTTTCATCTACATGCTATGCCAGAGATAGGGCATTTCTAAAGCGCTTAAAAGATTTCAAGTCTTGAAAAGATTATAATCAATTTCAAAACATTTCGTTGCAGGCATTTGTAGAACTATATCGTTTCGTAAAGAATATTATTGCTTCCTTTCTAAATTTTAAAATTAATGTTCTGCCCTTACCTATTTTTCCAATTTTCTTGACAAAATGAACCTAATTCCTTTTTTTAGTTCTTTTTGCAATCTGATTCCTGGATATCTGATGGCAGTATATTACAAAGGTATATAAAGTACTTTTTCCACGACATAGCTTAGACGTACAAACGGCGTATTCGAGATGCCCAAAGAGAGGACGGATCGCAGTAAGCTGACTAAGAGGGTCACTCTAATAATTTTAATATTTAACGAATACTTTTATATAGATTTTTTAGATATAAAAATTTCATATATTGAACAATAAAACATCACATCGTATATATAGTTGCAGAAGGTCTTATGTTACAATGATAATAATTTTACTTTAGCGACAAAAAAATTATGTTACGATTATTGATAATTAAAAATTTAAATTATATATATTATTATTAGGATAATGCAGTGTTTTACGAGCTTCTGGCATTCGATTAAGCGATATAAGTTACTATATGAAGCGAGCTATGTCATTTGAAAAATAAATTTTGTCATTGATGAGTTTGCATCTGAGAAATGTTAGCACTTGTTTTAAAACTAATCACATCAGACATTAATGTGTTATGTAACATATATGCAACTGGGTAACGCAAAAAAGCTACACTGCAAGTATTTCATTGTCCGGATAATGATATTTGCACGGTACTTATAAATACAATTTTGTATAATCAAATTCTTTTAGTATAGCATAAAGACACCAAAATCATGTTAATTTTACGTTGTCCGGTTATATATATATGTTACTTAATACTGTTATAGATATCTGACATAACAGACCCAGAACAGTTACCGACTTGTTCATCTCGGAAGAACCCGGTCTCTGGAGCATCAACTGTAAGGTTTATGATGTTGCCAGATCTTTGGCTGATTCACATCGAAGGCTAAAACTACGATGGATCAAAGGACCAAGAGACGCTTTTATCAACCTAATAAGAAGATTGAATGGGCAAGACAGAATGCTTCCCCTGTTAAGTCTGTTATTTACTACATTACATCTGTAGACCATCGACAGAAAGGGTTCCAAAGTTCGCATAAGAACTAAGGATCTTCAATCACACACTGAACAAGTCCAAGCTGCTGATAATCAAGAAGAATATTATTGACAAGATACAAGTGTTATCTGACGCACGGACGAGAATACAAAAAGGAAGAGGTTGTGAGGGATCTCTCAAATTAAGGGTAAGGATTTGGAGTATCGAGAATCCGGTGAAGTCAAGAAATTGGAAACCGTGTCAATACAAATAAGGTTTATTTAAACGAAACTTACAACAGTAACTCTCCGTATTGAGAATTTCTCAGAAGCCCGAATCGGGTGGCGAAGCCGCGAGCGGGAGAGCGAGGAGATGGTGTAGCCGGGCGATGAAGCCAAGGTACCGGAGAAGTGCAGATGGTGACTGCGTCGAGGATATCTTCCTAAGGCGATGGGACATTGCGGGGGGTGGTGGCTTTGACACACGGAGGGGTGGAGCGTGGCGAAAAGATACTAAATAGGTTCGCTCGGATGGAACACAAGACTCGCAGCCCTCGGGCCAGGATTGCATTAATAAGGACTGGGGTGTTGTTCCCCACTCCTTCTCCTAGCTTCTAGCTTCTCCTAGACCCGCATGTCCGTATGGAAGTGGGGTGCTTGTAACTTTGTTACAACCTTCCCCCCTCTGTTTGGAACGAGGTTTATTGTTTCAAAACCGCTTCACATTTCTCCAATTCCTTATTGAATGTGAAATTGGTTTCTTCTTCCATTATGTCGAGTTGTATGTAGAAGTCATCTTCCTCACCGTTCCTTTTGTCTTCTGTAATTTGTGCTGTTTTTTTCTTATATTTTTGTCCATTCTTCCTTCTTAAATGCGTGTTTAATAATTTCCTTAAATACCTGATTCATCTCGATCCAACCTCCTTTTATATATCTGGTTCTTGTCGAATCCGGAACCGTGTGGTAGTCTTTATTTGAAATATATTCTTTCCAAATTTTTGATCTTAATATACTTTTTCCAAATTTTCGGAGTTATCGATTCAGATGAGTATCATTTTGAAGTTTCGCTTTCCGCGATTCTTCTTTCCGGAAAATCAATTTATCTCTATATTCTAACTTTACATTTTAATTAGAAATAAATCTTGGCCTCTTATAGCCATATTAGTTTTATTTGAGAAACTCTTTGTAAAAGTTATTTCTTTGAATCAAAATTGAAGTTTACTAATATTCATTTAATTTTTATATATATATATATATATATATATATATATATATATATATAACAGTAGAGTGTTTTTAGATTAGAGCGATATCTGTTGGGTTTGAAAAGGGTAAAAGGAAATTAATTTTTCTGTGGTGTATGTGAAAAAGGTAGAAAATATTTTTATTATTAATTTTACATGTCCGTGTCCCAATCTGTGGACGGTTTCTCCCTTTCTTCTAATATCGGTTGGAGATTCTTTCTCTCCAACTCTATCTTCTTTTAGGCCTTTTTTGCCTCCTTTATTTTCCGCGAATTCTCTTCTTGTTCCTTTCGTCTTCTCAAATTTTCTTCCTCTATATTTTCTTCTCTCCTTCTCCTTGTGGCTTCTTTTATATATTTTTCCTGTCTCTTTTTTAATAGTTTTCTCATTTCTTCTGGATCCTCTTTTCTGGATCCAAATTCGTCATACATTCCGACTTTTTGCTCCCATAACTTTTCGTCGCGGATATTTTTTATGACCTTATTCATTTCCTCTTCAAATCTTTCTTTTTTGATTTTATATTCCCTCTCTCGTCTCGAGGTTTTTTCTTCCTCCGTCTCATTTAGGGCAGGTTTTCCTTTTCTTAGGGGCCATGTTCCGCAAGTATGGTGTAGGAGTTCCTCCTTTCCCACTAATTCCTTGTGGCAGTCCTTACACTTTACTTGCAGTCGAGGATCCCTTTTCTGTAAATAAATGTTTTTTGCTATTTTTCCATCTATTTTTAGGTGTATATGTTGGTGTAATTTTTGTCATTGTCATTGGTTTTTTGTTCCTCTTTAGAATTTGTTCGCCAATTTCAAAACTTATCGGCCTATGCCTGAGATTGTAGTATCTAGATTGCGTTTCATTTGCGGTATCTAAAATTTTAATTACTTCTTCTCTAATTACGGTTAACTTTTGAATTCTATCTGCCCATTTTTCCGATTCTTGAAATTCGATTTCACTTTTATTATCTAAATCTTTATTCAACGCCTGCATGGGCTGGAGCTCTCTACCAAAATTTAAAAAAGCTGGAGCGAATCCTGTAGAAGAATGTTTACTAGTATTCAAACCAAATTCCAAATCATCTAAATTTTCATAACATGTTTTATGGTCTTTTTGCATCTATTGCACCTTTCAGTTGGATTCGCCTGTGCACGATATTTAGGAGTTTTTGAATGTCTGATACCAAATATTTTAGTTAAATTAATTATTGATTTATTTGCGTACACTTTTCCGTTATCTGTGAACAATATTCTAGGCGTTCATCATTTCGAAATTAAACGTTTATGAAATTATTTTTCAATTGTTGACGATAACTTATTTTTTAGTGGAATTATTTCGACCCACTTTGTAAACATATCAACAAAAACTAAAATATATTGATTTCTCGATTTTGACATTGGCAATGGACCCATCATATATGATGCTACTACTGCCTAAGTGTCCTGCTTGTTTATTATCGTGATTTTTAATCAAAACTTGTTACTGCAATTCTTTCGCTATTCTTAATTTCCCCGCATTGTTATCGAAATTTAAATTTGATTTTAGAGGTCGGGTCTATAAAAATACAATTGATTGCCGCGTATTCTCAAATTTTGATTTTCTTCTGGCTTATTTTTAACCTGTATCATTTTACTTGTATACCAATTATCCTAGATTTCTTTAAAACATTTTTTCTTTATTTTCTACAACGCTTGATGAAATACTAGAAACTTTTATTTCATTTTCATTTGACATTGATAACGCATCTGGTACATGATTTAAACTTCCTTTTCTGTATACAATTTCATTACCATATTCTAACAATTCTAACGCCCATCTTGCTAATCGGCCATTTGGATTTTTTAAATTATGTAACCACTTTAATGAAATGTGATCTGAGATTACTTTAAAAGAATAACCTTCTAAGTATGGTCTCAATTTTCTAATGGCCCAAACTACTGCTAAACATTCTTTTTCTGAAGCCTAATATTTACGTTCTGCTCCATTCAAACCTCTACTCGCAAACGCTGTTACATCATTTTCGCCGTTTATAGTTTGTGTTAAAACAGCTCCTAATCCTATGTCACTAGCATCAGTTTCAAGTTGGAATGGACTTCCAAAATCAGGACAGGCTAAAATTGGTGCTGTTCTTAGTAAGTGTTTAATTTTCGTAAAGGCCTGTTCCTATTTGTCAGACCATTTCCACTTTACTCCCTCTTTTAATATTTTTCTTAAAGGTTCTATAATTTCTGCAAATTTTCGTATAAATTTTCTATACCAAGAAGCCATTCCTATTAGTTTTTGAGCTTCTTTAATTGTTTTGGATTTGAAAAATTTAAAACTGGTTCAATTTTTTCCTGATATACCTGTAGTCCTTTTTCATTAACTTTAAAACCCAAATATTTTATTTCCGTATATCCAAATTCGCATTTAAGCAAACCTATAGATCTATAGACCTATAGATCTATTTTGGACATGTACTTTGGTGACCTTTATGCATCTAATATCTCCGACATTATTGGAATTGGATATAAATCTTTCCTAGTGATTTTATTTACTTTTCGGAAGTTTTTCTATCATTACAATTGGATTAGACCAAGCGCTACTCGATGGTTCTATTATTTTTTCTTCTAATAGTCTATCTACTTCCTGGTACATAAACTCTCTAATTTTTGGTGATACATAATAGTATTTTTGTTTTATTGGCTCATGTCCTTGCACATCTATTTTATGGCTAGTCAAATAGGTCGGTTTTAATTCAATTTCCTGATCTATTACTTTTCTCTTAATTAAATTTTCTAATTACACTTGCTGTGCTTAATTTAATTCTACTATTCCTTCCGAAATTTCCTCGCAAAATTCTAAATTTTTCTTTCCTTCTATTTTTACGCGTGTAATATTATTATTTATCACCGGATTATTTCTATAATTATACCAATTACTTTTTCTAAATGCGAATAGTTTTTCTACTATCGAATCATTTTTTTCCCATTTTTATCGCTAACCGTCTTTAAATTAGAATCCTTTTTCTGTTCATTGCATTCCAATGTCCCTTTAAATTCTCTTTCTAATTTTCTCTCTTTATCTACCATGCATAAATTCTTATTTATTTTACTTCTATCTTCATTTATTTTCTTATCGCTCTCTCTGTTGTGACTAGCCTGCTTATCTAATCTCTGGACGTCCACGCTGGCACATTCCAGTGTTGCGTCGCTCGCCTTGTATGGTTTAGGGTGTGGGGCACCATGCCCCCGTACACTCTATAGCATCTGAGGTGCTGGCGGGATCGAGCCTAGTGCATCACCTGAAAGGAGGGGTTGGGGTGGGGCGTGTGGCGAAACTGGAGAAGAGACTTCGCACGGTAGCAAATCTGTATCTTCCTTTCGCATACTGTTTCGCAGGCTAATCGTGGATCCGAAATTCAATTTACTCTTATAACTTTCTCTATTCTTATTCTCTTTCGTTTCTTTCGTAATTGGCTCCTGCAGTTTAATTAATTTCGCTTCTATCGCGTATTTAATATTTGGTAATTCCGGTAATCACCAAATCTTTTTTTCGTAATCCATTTTCAAACCTATTTTTTCGATCATATCTGTTCCTAAAATTCCGATTGATTTTTATTCAGGTACCAATCGAAATAAAAAATATTTTTCTACGTGTCCAATTTTAATTGTAATCAAGACTTGGCCTATTATTTTCAACGTTTGGACATTCGCGACTATTAATGTATTATTTTTCGGTTTTTCAACTTCGTAATCTAAGTCCTTGATTGTTTAATAAATTTTTCACTCATATGTGAGTGAGTTGCACTGGTATCAACTAACACTGTGAATTTATGATCTTTAAAATCTATCATAAGGTGAAATCTTGTTTCGTTCGAGTCATCTGTGTCTGTGTCAAGTAATTCTGGCGGTTTCTGGTTTTGTCTGCTATTTTACACCTTTAATAGCGACCGTATTTGTTTCCGTGATCTTAACTATACCAACAATCGCGTCGAAAATGGCCGATTTTCCCGCAATTGTAGCACGTAATGGGCTCTCGTGATTTATAATTAAAATTTCGGTTTCCTAAATTTGGATTCGTGAAATCCTGTGCACCTGGATCCATTTCACCTTTTTTTATTATCCCTACTATTTTCATTATCTGAATTTTTCGTATTTTTTATCTGTCCTCTATTATCTTTTTTGTCTTCTGACTTACTATTATTTTCTTCCGTATTATATAAAAGCGCTGGTATTTGCGGAGAATTACTCG
>JAWWLR010004647.1:0-11958 GCA_035041075.1 Acraspis erinacei
TATTTTTAGTAGGGGTGGTTTTTGGAAATTGGTTTTTGGTGCGTTCAAGAGCCCAAAAAAAGCCAAAAATTCTGACGTTCCGGATTTTTTGTTTTCTTTAAATTTTGTATAGTACAGGTGTTGGCGTCATTCAAGTCAGCACCTCCACTCGAAATTTGAATTTTCATGAAAAGTAGTGGAGCCCACAAATCGGCAATAGAGCCCAAAAAAGCCCCAAAAAAGCCCAAAATTCTGATATAAAGAAATTTTGAAATTTTGTCTTTGTAGCTCTTTGGAGGTGCTAGCTTGATGGACCTCAGATAGTCAGAGGTTGTACTGTTCTATGTAGTGGCATTTACTAAACGGAACCAAACGGCGTTTAGTATTTGACACCAAATGCATAGTATAATATACGAACCGATCGTCTTCTAAACGGATATAGTACGAATGACTAAATGAGTTCTCTCAGTGTAATACTGAAAGCGCGTTTGGTGCGCCGTTGAGCAAATTACGGAGAAAGAAAAATAAAACACAAGTGCTTCCACAAAAAGGTCATATTTGTCCGTCTTACCTCAAAATAATTGACGTCTTTTGTTCAATAAAGCAGTAGGGATAGAGAATCCTACCAAATTTTTATAGCTTACAGCGCAATCTTAACAAACGCACTGCACATGACAATGTCTGTAGAAAGGACAGACTTAGGGGTTGCGCAGCCGCGCAACGCAGTCCGCACATGTTCGCTTCAAAATGGAGTATAGCCCTTAGGTTTAGCGCGCTCACCTGTACGATGTATGGACTTCCGTCCGAGCTTTACCGCGTCCGTCGCCTAGTGGGAGATGCTGACTGTGCTGATCAATGGACTGCGCCGTTACCACTATGTTGAGTTTCAATAGCCTCGGGGATTTTGAAGGTGGGACTCACATCCGCCCTTCACCAACTTTGTGCAATCCTGTTTGCGCCCGCAACTAACCATCAGCCAGTCGACGGGGCCAGTCCATTCTCCGTCGTCCTATGACCAACCCCAAAAAATAATTTGACGTTTCCATTTTTTTAAAGTAAATTACTTAAAGAGTAATAAATATTCCATTATTTAACAATAAGACCAGAATACTAGATTTACAAAACGATAAGAGAATCGTCGTCTTAAGCTATGAACCCTTAGTTAAAACTGACACTTTTAGAATAGGCATTCGCGAAAAGAGGAATATTTTTTACAATTCAGAATGCAAAAGAAGCATACCTAAGTAATTTGCAGTCTAAAAGTGCGACATTACAATGACTGATCCAGTTTGGCGGAAATGAAATATTAAAAATGTCTTCATCTGCATAAAAGTTGTCGAACGCAGTTTTCTGTAGTCGCTTATTTAAAATCTAATGTTAAATTTTCAAACTTTAAAATGACCGATCCAATATCACGGACAGGAATTATTAACAACGTGCTGATATTGGTAACATTTTCGATATTCTAGTTTCAAATTTTAAATCAGTGACTCCAAAAACTTAATTATCAAAAATTTGATCAAGATCCGAAACTTTTTTATTCATTTCCGCCATAATAGATCCGCCATTTTGGATTTTGAAAGTCCAGCATCAGATCAAATATGTACCATGATGCAAAACTTGCAAGACTTTTCGCCAATGTTCCACTGACAGTGGATGGATCAAAATAACTTCGAATCTTGAAAATAATTATAAGTGCCAAGAATCCTTTGAAATAATTGGATGTTTAAAAATTGCAATGTATAATTATCTACTGACACCCACTGTGTTGTACGGACGCTAATGGACAAAGTAATGGGACGATTCTCAAACTACGTAATAATAATTTTTTAGTACGTGACAAATGTGATCCCGATGAACATCTTGATGGTTTCAATAAGATTTTTGCATATATAACTAGTCTTTTTACAGAATCACCAACATGGCAAGAAAACGACTGGATTCCATATTCTCCTGGATATAGTGAAGGTTTGACCGCCGATGAAATAAAAAGCATATTAAATGATTCTCCGACACATTCATATGGCGGAGATTTTGTACACCATACGTCTATGCCTCCGACTCCTGCATATCATACGCACCAGGGTCATCAAATTATACCAAGTCCACCCAGTGAGTTGAAAGCTCACTTATTTTGTTGCAAATTTATATAAATTAAGCAGACATTTTTTTGCACATTAATTTTCAACTAAATTATGAACAATTTATTTTAACGCTAGGAGGTTCTTGATTTCAGTTGAAAACTGTAATTTAAAAAATAAACTGCGTTTAAAAATTAAAGTGCATTCTTAAGAATTCGTTTTCTCCCATTCAGAATTGAGATATTTAAATACTTTGTTGCAAATTTTGTTGTTGTTGTTGTTAACAAACTTGGTTATTAAATTTTTTGCTTGGAGATGCAACAGTAGTTATAAATTCATCTCTTGCGTCAATATTTGAAATATTTAGTAACTTTGAAAAAAATTAATATTATATGTTGGAAATTGATCTTTTTAAAGTTAAAAAGTCATTGATCCAATAAAAAATTACACTTATTATCATCTAATTTATTAACTTTTTTAAAAAGTAGTTTCTGTAAACGTTTTTTGGTCGCTGAAACCAAATATGTAGATTGATTTTAAAAATTGAAAATGGCGAATCCAATATGTCGTACACGAGTTATTAGAAATGTTCGAACCTTGATCAAATTGGTGATACTTAAGTTTTTGTGGTCGCTGAATCGAAATATGGTGTTAGATTTTGAAACTTGCAAATGGCGGATTCAATATAGTGAAACAAAATTATTAAAAAAAACGTTTAAAACTTTATCATTTATTCAGCTTATATCCGGCATCATATTTCGATTGAGCGATCTCAAAACCGTGTCATTAATTTTGTCAAGGTCCGAACAATTTCAATCGTTGACGTACGCCATATTGAATTTTAAACATCCAACATCAGGTTTCATTTCGGAGACCCCAAAAACATAAATATGAAAAATCCGTTTAATTTCTAAACATTTTTGAAAACCTAGGGTGGCCAACTTGGGTCCGCAATAAAAATCAAGCATCATATTTCGATTTAGTGATCCAAAGAAACCTAAGTATCACTAATTTTATCAATGTCAGAACATTTTTGAGAACTCATGTCCGCCATATTAGACCCCTCCATTTAGTAAAAGTCTATCATACGATTAAATAAAAGCTGTCGCCTGCTATGTCCTTAGCAGCAATAAGAAAACGGCAAAATTTGAGTGAATTTTAGCTATAAATCAGGAAACTAGATTAAAAAAACTTTTCGATTACTTAGTTATTATTTTTTAAATAATAATATTTATTGGTGACGTAATAAAAGGTTTTTTTCTTGAATGAAAATAAAGAACACCACCTGAAAACTATCTTATTTTTTCGAATAAAACGAAAAATAAGAATCGAATTAATTTTATAGATGTAAACATTATCTTTTTTTTTTGTGAAATCCCGATCATTATGGCCAAGCAACATTATCAAGAAGATTTAAAACTTGATCGGATTGTTCGTCTTCACGTGTAAGGGATTTTAGAAATAAAATCTTATGTTAGATTTTTTAAATTAAATATCGCGGGCGTAAATTATTAATAGGCAATACGATGTCAAAATAATATAATACTCTGAAAATACATCAAGCTGGGTGTTTTTATTCACCAAATATGTTCATTTGATCGAAATTTGGTATCTTGGTCAATATTATCTAACTCTGGGATTAGATTTGAGCTATCTTCAGTTTGGACCAATCGAAAAATTTTGTATTGTTTAAAAAATTCTTGAATCTAAATCCCTACAATACCATATATTTTACAGAAATGCCTACACCACGAATAACAGGACATAAAAACGCTTTTGCATCGCCGCCGAAGCAAAGAGAGCAGACACGTAAGTATTTAATAATACTGTGAATTTCATAAATTGCAACATATTCAAGGAAATCAACTAATTCAACTAATTCAAGGAATTCATACATTCTAACGAATTCACAGAATTCAAAGAATTGAGAGAACTCCAGAAATTTACAGGGTTCTTGGAACTCTCGAAATTAAAGAAATTCACGGAATTTAACGAATTCACGGAACTCACGAAAGTCGTCGAATTTGTCTAATTCACGAAATTAAAGAGAATTCAAGAAATTGATGGAATTGAAGAAATTCGTGGAATTTATGGATTTTACATTCCAGAATTCCATGAATCCCGCGAATCCTGCAAATTCCGGGAATTTCGTGAATTCCATTAACCCTAGAAAGTCATACCTCCATTTTCGATCTAGTAAGTCATTCAGGGTCACTGTGACGCTGCGTAATTTCTTATGTATATTCCTGTAATAGGAAGTCGATAAGTTCATTATTTGTATTCTTTCAAAATCCGTGAGAGTTGCTTTTATTTTGCTTTTCATGTCATTTTTCTAAGAAATCAGAACTTTTTAAATCCTTAATAGTTTGAGCTGTCGATATACAGTTTTACTGAAAATATATGATACTTTAAGGTAAAAATTACTTTGTAAATGAACAATTAAAAAAAAGGTATTTATTTCGCATACTAGAAAAGGGAATTTTTTCAAATGAATATCAAGGCATTTTCATAGATAAAATCTATATCTTATTAAAATAGATTGATTTTTCTAAAGTAAAGAGCTCCAAACTTTCGCTCTGAGATATGCATATTCGTAGATTGTACGCCCTCATCTGATAAATTATCAGTTTATTAAAATTTCCAAGAAAAAACCAAATCCATATTTTATAACCACCTTACTTACACTTTTTGACCTTTTTTCACAAAAAAATAAAACAATACTCTCGTAATTCTGCACAAAGTAAACTGTGATCACACCCTATACAGTGGTCACAGTGCCCCTACCGTTCCCTCCCAACGGCTGCCAAACAAACTCTGACACTTGCCTCCACCGGGAAAGCAATGGTAGCTATAGCTTATATTCGAAACCGATTTATGATAACATGACAAATTCCATTTTCTTGCGTGTTGAAATGATACTTTACGTTTTAGTCATCGGACAGGGTCAAATTGACCCGCAATGACTTCCTAGGGTTAATTGCATTCATTCTGTGAATTCAATTAATTCCGCGAATTCTGTGAATTCCGTAAAATACGCAAAGCCATTAAATTGCTTCATATTAGTGAATTCCTTGAATGCTATGATCTGCTTGAATTCCATAAATTCCAAGAATTCCGTGTATTTCAGAAGCTCCGTAAATTCTTTGACTAGCGCGTATTCGCTGAATATCGCGCAATCCTTGAATTCCGTGAATTCGACAAATTTCGTGAATTTCGCGAATTCAGTGAATTCAATGAATTGTGTGAATTTCGCTAATTCAGTGAATAACTTAAATTCCGCAAATATCTTGCATACCTTGAATTCCTTAAATTTCTTCAATTCCTTCAAGAAAATGAAATCCGTGGATTCTGCGAATGACATGAATTCGTTGAATGCCATAAATTCCATAAATTTGCCGAATTCCAACAATTTCGTGAATTCCTTTAAATGCATGAATTGCACGAATTTCTTCAATTTTCCAATTCCGTGAATTACTTAAACGCCGTGAATTCCATGAATTTCATCAATTCCGTGAATCTCATAAATTTAGTGAATCCCGTCGATTCTATGAATTCCGAAAATTCCGCGACTTTCGTGAAGTTCATGATCAGTGTGAATTTCTTGAATTTCTTAAATTTCCTGAGTTCTGTGTATTCCATAAATTCCAAAAATTCCATTCATTTCGTGATTTACCTTATTTCCATGAATATCGATATTACCTTATTTTCACGCATTTCGAATTATTAAAATCATGATAAATCATTTTCTACTGAAATGCCCCCATATGTTTGAAGATGCAAAAGTGGCACGACTGTGTTTTTTTCCATGGATGTGTCCAACCATAAAAGCACTGTGTACGTTTCAGACAAACATACCTTAAAAAACTTTTTTTTTCAAAATGGAAACATCACATTATTTCATTTTCACTGCTTTAATTCTGAATTTTTTAGTGTTTAATTTTGATATTCGTATTTAAATATTTTCCAAATTACAAATCACTGTTTTATTTTTACAGAATTGAATGCTGTTAATAATCCAGAATCGAGTTTACGCTCTACGATCAAGCGTCCGCCAGGGCGCCCGCGTGGTACCGGCGGCGGGAAAGGGAGCGGACTCGGTGGCCCGCGCCATCGCGGGAACGTGCTCCCGAAATTTCGGCCGGGAGAACGTACCCTCCCGCGCCTGAAACGCGACCATGATAAGATAGTACATTTTATGAAAAAGGACGTTTATTTATGGCTGAATTCAAATGGAACAGTATTACAAGCTGACTTTAAGGGCAATACTATTCCTTATAACACATTTTTTTATAAATATAATAATTTTATTGTCCGTCTTGCTTTACTTGATGGCCATTCAACGGTCATATATGTAAGGAAAAATGATACACTTATGGCAGTCCGAGCACCAAATCCAACTCGTAAGGGACCATTCATAAATTACGTACTAGATTTTTTGAACAGTTTAAAATATACCTCATCAAGTAAATTCATCAGGAAAGTACTCATAAAGAATTTAATTTTTAACAATTTTCTGAAATTGCTAGTCCATGTTTCTAATTTTTTAATAATATTTTATATACTTAAGAAAAACGAAGATTCTAACCATTTACTGTAGGTTTAAATATTTTTACTTTCTGTTTGATATGTTATCGAATCTAAAGAAATAGATAATTAAATCTAAGGACGCGTTTAGAAAATAGTGCAAAGCTCGAGCAAATAAAAAAATATTTCACGATTTTGAGAGTAAGATTTCCCAAAAGTTTTAAAAAAATTTGCCGCTCTGTTAAAATTCTCAGAAATATTTTTAAACACCTGAAATATTTGAATTAACCTAAGGATTTCTAAATCTTATAACATTTTTGGAATTAAAGTTACTTTATTCTCATATATAATGCAGATTCATCACTCTTTTCTCATTTCTTATATTTTTAAGTTGATCCCATTTTTAAGTAGATTTGGCTTCTTTATCTCTGTACATTTCTTGTTGATTTACAAGAATAATTGTTTTTCAAAAGCTTATTTTTGTGTATTTGCGCCTTCTCGATTCGCGTTACAATTTAAATACTTGAAAAATAGTATCAAGTGTAGTTACATTGATTTAATGCTAATAAAAAATTAATCTTTAGAACACTAATAATAAAAAATTAACTATTTTTATGAAATAAGTTACTTTACATCACTATTATTTGATTATTTTCAAAAAATTTTAATTTGGAGATTGATTTACAAATTTTTTAATTTATGAAACTTTCTTTTCTTTTCCAGATTATTACTTTATGGAACCTTATGCAAACTTGTGGTTTGTCACTTATTTTTTCAAATACTTCAGAGTAGATGTAGATACAGCCACAGATAGGCCGACCAACATAGAGTTGGTAAATGGAAATAAAATTGAAAAAGGACATGTACCCGATGAGGTTATTTTTCCGTATATCATTTTTTATGTGTTCAGAGGGGGCCCTCTGGCTGACATTACAGGAGCTTCACTTCACCCGAGTCTACCCGCGCCTCATTGATTTTTGAGTACACTCAATCTCTGCGTAGACGAGCTCTGCATTAACGAGCTTTCATGTTGACGAGCAAGATTTGACTTGTCATTGGGAACGAACTCGCTCCCTTTCGATCCCCACCCATCTACTCCGGCGAAGGGAGATGGTAACTCCGCCCGTAGACTCTCCTCATACGCGCGTGTTCGCTTACTCCTCTCGCGGCCGAGAGTCTCTGTAGTGGGAGACTTTCCCCCGCGTGGGACTGCCTCGCTATCGTGGAGATCGAAAGTCCCGAGCTCCTCGTCTACGTGGAGGTCGAGTGTGTTTCTATATACAATATCATAGTCTGAAGAAAATTAGAGCATTTTGTGATTTGAAAATTTGTAAACATTTTTTTAATTCGCTGTATTCCTGGAATTTTCTAGAATCCTTCAATTCTTAAAATTGAATTAATTCTATCAATTAGCTATGTTTCCTGAATGAACTAAATGCGTCTAAATTCCCCAAAAATCTGCATTCTCAGACATTCTTTAGATATTTTGATTTCCTTGAATTTTCTAAATTCTCGAAAATCATCGAATATTCTGAGAGCTACTTCAATTCGTTGAATTAGATTATGGGGGTAATTTCGAAGACTCAGAGAATTACTCATATTTCCAAATAATGAGCGGAGTTTATGAATAATATTCTCAGACAGAGACGAAGAGTACACATACCCTGAGGACATTTTATGTTTCTCCTCACGAATATGCCAAAATGAGGTATAACTTCTTAGCATTAGTTTTATGAATAATAGATTTAAACATTGCTTGTAAATACCTAGCAAATAATGTATTTGAAAGTATAATGATTTTTATATATATCATTATTATAAACTGGTTAACTATATTAATTTGAACCAACGAGTTCTCAATAAAGAAAATTTTTAAACCAATATTCGGAAGTTTCTGAACAAAATTTTATTCGTAAACTTCGTTACAGACTGAAAAAAATCATAATTTTAAATAAAATAAATTATCTAAAAATGCTATTATACCTTTTTATCATGTAATTTTTTTTTATCATAGAGGAAAAACATACTTTCGAAGAAAACGAGTATAAATCAGAGATAATATGTGGTAGATTTAAACTTTAGTCATTTTAGTTTATTCAATGGATCACAAAACATTTTGGGACATTTTTTAAATGATTTATAATAAATTTTAAGGAATTCTAAGTACGATTTGAAAGAGATTTAGATTACTTAAACTTATATTCCTAATTAACAATTTGCATATAAAAATTAATAAAATCTTGGGAATTTCGGAATGAAAAAGTCCATTCTTTCAGTAAATACGTAAATCTATGTGTAACCATCTGATTAATTTCAGCTACTTTTAGTAATTTTCATAAAAATTGATCGTTTTCGTTATTTACGATGTTGAAAGAAAAACCATTAAACATATTTTTATTTAAAAAATGTAGAGGATAATCAAAATTGAAAATTTGAGTCCTTTTTTTAAACTTTCAGAACTTTGGCAATTTTAATAATATCAAGGTCTTTTTCAATTTTTTGTTATAGAACGCAGTTTTTAATCAAATATTTTTTGTACAGAATTTTTTTTCAAAACTTCCTATATTTTTCAAATACTATCATTTAAGGCCATCTTTCTGATCCTAAATTTTTTTAATTATGAAAAAAAAGAAACTTTGCTACAAAAAGAGATGCTTTTATAATTGTACAAATTTAGATCCATTTTAAATGAGTGAACGATTGGTGGATACACAAAAGATTTATTATAAAAGTTGTGGAATAGAGAAACAAAGTATTGACTTACATAAACCTTTCCTGAAGGTAAATAGCGAGGAAGAAAGGGAAGGGGTAGAAGCGCTGCTGCAGATCATAGGGTGGGTTAAAGTCAAGTTGAGGACAGTTAGGATGGAAGAGAGAAAGGAGAATGAAGTGGAAGTTGTGTAATTGGAGAGCTGGGGACGAAAACTGGGTGTAATGCGTAACAAAAATATGATAGAGGTCAAGAACGTTTTCATCGATCAAGATTTGACGAGGAAGGAAACGGATTTGCAGATAATACTAAACAAGAGGGCTAGGAATTCGAGGAATGAAGGGAGAGCGTAAAAGGTAGGGTATCGGAAAATAAAAGTAGATGAGAAAATGTAGTTATGAGAAGAGGAGAAGGAGGTGTTGACGGAAGATCAGTGGAATTTGTTTCTTGGGAAGTAGGGGGTGGGAGTAAAGCTGAGTGAAGGAGTATTAAAGGTGCTGTACTGGAACGTAGAAAGGCTAAAGAAGAAAGATAAGGATTTCTGGAGGTATATTTAGGAATTTGATGCATTGTGAATGGTACAGACGTGGTTAGAGGGAAAGAAATGGGATAGAACAGAGCCTAAGTTACCAAGGGGATATAGGTGGAGGCCACAGGAGTCGGTCAGAATAAATAAGAAAGGAAGGGCTCGTAGGGGAACTATAAAAGGGGTTAGGAATGGACTAGAGGAATAAATTCATGGATAGGGAGAGAGGAACGCGTGCAAATGAGTTCAGTAAATATAGGAAGGGTACCATATAAGTTTGTGACTGTGTACATTAAGGATAGGATGGAATGCGTTTAAGAAAGTGTGGATGACTTACTAGGAGAGAGGGATGAGGGTATGGTGGAACTGGCAGAAGCCTTTAATGCGAGAATTGAGCGGGAAGGGGGACTGTAGCGGGAAGGGGAGTGCTTCGAAAGGAAATCGAAGGTTAAGATAATAAATAAAGAGGTTGAGATTCTAAGAGACTGGATAGAGAACAGTGGCTGGGCGTTGGCAAATAATATGGTAACAGGGAACGAAGAGGGAGAATACAAGTATGTGAATAAGAGTTGGGTATCGGTCATAGACTATGTGATCAGGAACATGCAAGTGTAGGAGAAGATCGAGAAATTCGTTTTGGAATGAAGGGTGGAATCAGACCATCAGCCATCAAGTTTGTGGATATATTGTAGTGAAGAAACATAATCTATCTTTACTTACATTTACGGTACATAGAAAGAAAATTGATATGGTAGACCATGGCCAAACTTTGAAGAAACGTTTAAATTAATTGAAATTGATGGTACTTAAGAAAACATCACTATTGGACAGGCGTAAGTATTTTTATTTAATAATTAAAAGCAACCTATTTGGCGGCACACCGCATTGTTATGCTGCTCGTCCAGGGGGGTATTTGAGGACGAGAAAGGCCTATTCATACTTAGTTACATGTGAGTCTGGTGAAAGAAAATGGAACTAACAAGCACGGCAGAAATTTAAAATATTTTTAACATCCATTATATTTGTTAGTTGATGTAATAAGTGGATGCTATATGTTGCTTAAAGAATTGGTGTCTGATCTTTTGTTTGCGAAGTTACTTTGTTTAATAATCTTGTACGTTTCTTTAAAAGTGCGTTACTTATAATATTGTTCATTACTAGTATTTTTTTCCTTGCTCAAAACAAAATTGTGGTCATAAGTATGCGAATGTTGCACTAAAACAGTACTTCTAGAATCGTTTTTACAATCGTTTTTATGCTCTCTTATTCTATCTTTGAAATAGCGTTCGGTTTTACCTATGTGCACGTGGACTCATTCGCAAGGAATTCCTGTCGAACTTAGAACTCAATTTTTTAATCGGGTTCCTTGCGAATATGGCTACGTTTGCATAGCTGAAACCGAACGCTATTTCAATGATAGAATTAGAGAGCATAAAAAGATTGAAAAACGATTCTAGAGGCACCGATTTGGTGCAACAATCGCATTCTTATGATCAACATTTTGTTTCCAGCAGTGCTAAAATTGTTAGTGATGAGCAATATTATAAGAAACACACTTTGAAAGAAATGTAGCAGATTATTAAATACAGTAACTCTGTAAAAAAAGCAGATACCAACTCTTGAAGCGACATATACCATCGACTTATTACATTAACTAATGATTATAATACATGTTCAAAATATTTGAAATTTCTCCCGCGCTTGTTAGTTCCATTTTCTCGCACTAGACTCAACATATACATACGTATGGATAGGACCTTCTCGACCTCAACTTTACTCATGGACTGGCAGCATAACAATGCGGAGTGCCGCCAAATAAGTTGTTTTTAATTATTTAATAAAAATGCTTACACCCGTCCAGGAGTTATGTTTTCTTCGGTACCATCGATTTTAATTAATTTAAACGTTTCTTCAAAGTTTGGCAGTGATCTACTATGACATTCTCAAATAGCAAAGATATTTTTCCTAGATGCGGCAAGGGGCTAGTTAGGCCACATGTCACGAGGGCGGCGCTATCGTCAAATTTGTGGCATCGGGTTTTTTCGGTACTTATCGGCTAACTTCGGCAATGCCGCTACGTTTAAACGGATTATTTTGACCACATGCCACGAGGCGGCGCAATAACCTCTGCTTTGTTC
>JAWWLR010004690.1:0-11953 GCA_035041075.1 Acraspis erinacei
GCAGTGTGTCCCCGACATATTGGACAAAGCCTGGTTTTTACCCCATCATTGACGGACTGATTTGCAGTCAAGTGCACAATTATTATTATTATTATATTTACCAATAGAATTAAGGATAATAGCCAAGGATATGACGAGTGTATAAACAATCCGCATCTCCTATATTGCTTCGAAAAATGTATTAATGTATTATTGAAGAATTCGATAAAGAATATTCTAGCGTGTACTTTGGTCAAATGCGAAATATATCCTTCAGTCATTATCTTGATTATTAAAGCTATTTCTGTTGCGAAGGGAGATTTCAAAAGTGTAGTGTAGCTAATCTTATCAAACTTGCGTACGTGTAAATTGAAACTGTGCTGACAACCGACTTTTTCGAAATTCCAATCTATATCCTATTTTATCATAAAATCATCTACGCTTCTTAAGTTAAAATCTTGATGATAATACACCCATTACGAGTAAGACAATGTGGTTATCGCTCTATATCATAAAATATGACGCCACCTCCGCAACTGTTGTTTTTCGAATAAAATATATTTTTAGAGAAGATTGTACAATATTGCACAACACAAACTGTTATTAATATAGATCACATATTTTTTTTAGAATTAAGGTCTTTTTTATATTCTTGAATCAACTTTAAATTATGTTCTTTAAAAAATGTTTACTGCAAGTTTTCTTGTAACACAGTGAAACCGCTCCATAGCGGACACTTGCGGACATACAATTTAGAAAATATAAAAATATTTAGGAAAAAGGAATAACTAAATTGAATTAACAAATCAAATAATATAACAGAATAAATAGATTTGTAAATAATGCATACGATGAAGTTAAGTGAAGCACGGGGAGCATGTTTTTCATTTATGTAAATTTTTTGAATTTAACTTTAAAGGTTTTCAATTAAGCCTCATATGTAATGCATGCTAAAATTGGTTAAATTCATTTAAAATTATTTAAAATTAATGTCATGTGTGTTTCTAAATTATCACCGATATTGCTTCTTAGGAAGGAATCGGTCTTTTTTGTTTTAGACCAGCAGAGAATTATCTTTTTCTTCAATCGGATCTTCTTTCTTGTCATTTCTCTCAGTTTGTAAAATATCTTCCAAAATTTTCTTCACATTGTTCCGGTAGTCTTTAACTAACAAATCGGTATGAATGTTTGCATAGTCATCTTTACATGCTTCAGAGCGACCTGACGATAATGGTCATTAAAATTGTTGATAAAACTTTGGTCAAGAGTTTGGCAGGTAGACTTTAAATAAGAAGGGAACAACACTACTTTTACAGTATCTAAGTTAATTTCAGGATGTGACGTGGCATTGTCTAAGAAAATTAAGACTTTTCTTTGCTGCCGCTTCACTTTTCTGTCTAGTTCCATCAGCCATTCTGTTATTATTTCTCGAGTCATCCAAGGTTTCTTCTCATGCCTCCTGTAAACAGAAAATCTTCTTAAGTCCTTAATCCTTAAATCCTTAAATCTTCTTAAATCAGTGGACCCGACACTGGAACACTATGAGCTCCTAATCTGCAAAACGATTCAAGATCTACACTATCCACAAGCACAAGGATACCAATACCACGCAAACAAGTTTTTCCACACTGTTTTTCATTCCGATTGTCACACCACTTTTGAACTATTCTTTATTTTTCCTTCGACGTTAGCACTTTTCGCGACATTAAAAAAGAACAATAAGCTCGAACGAGAAACGATTGCTGATTGCATAAGAAAAATCACAGTAGGGAAATGGGCTGTTTGACAGGTCAGTAACGATATGGATACCTTTATACCCCACCACTACGTCTTCCCCCAAGATGATGAATCAGGTTTGATTGAAACTGTCCGTCTCGTAGAGGTCGGGCGACGATAAAATTACGTGTATCCTCACCCCTATGCCTAGCGTCAAGGGAATGTAAAATTAATGCAATTAACCTAAGTTATCAACCGACAAACTTCACATAAACAACTTGAAGCTCTAATATTACAAAATAACTACAGCTACGATCAATCGAAGGAAATTGTATGAACCAAATTCAGCAAAAGATGGAGATCGACTCACATGCAGATGTTCAGCCTTTGCCATCTTGAACTCAAGAGTTTAGTGAAATAAAGCAATAATTCAATTCAGGACATGAGTTGAATTTTTTTATCAAGAAGCCCTAAAAGCCGAAACGACTCTTAACTTTGTTTTTGCCATCACTAAGATAAATTCAAATGAAAGAAATAAAGAAGTAGATATAAATTTTAAAGACTTAGATTTTAACACAAATATTTCTCATTTTTATACAAACGCCATTTCAGATTTAACTTCCTGTATTGCAGCTGGTGTGACAATATTTCGGCTTAGCTGAGCCGCAAACTAACCCCTAATAAAGAAATAGCCGACCCAGGTGCAAAATTCGGTGGGCTACCAGAACTTGACCATGCGCCCAAAGTCAGCCCTACTTCGGTAACCTATCTACGGTAACTAGAGATGGACCATCGAAGGTGTGTTGAAGCCCGCAAGGTCGTACCGACATTGGCAACGGACGCCGGCGGCGAGCGAAAAGCCAACCGTCGCACAGGGGTCCCAGGAGCCGACAGAGCTGGCCTAAAATCAAGCCCAGAGTTAAAATTCTCTAAAGTCATTTATGCACGTGTTTTTGTTCAAGGAAATCAAATCTGGTGTCAAAAATATAAAAAAATAAAAAATGGCTCACACAAAATGGCGGCCAAATATCTACAATAAGTATTCTATCATAGTAAAAACTGATATATATGGGTTTTTTGGGTGCAAGAATTCAAATCTGGTACCAAATTTGCCAAACAGAAAATAGCTGAAAAAGGTCCAACATTTCTGATTACTACTTTAAATCTAGCCCACAGCAATCTGGGAGATACGGAATCATGATCTCTGACATGCTGCTTCGCTCTTTCATTCAAAATCAGACCTACTCGTTGCCTACAATGTGTTTCACTACCTACTCCTGACCATATTTCAAATCCGTCTTTCAAAAATCCGTTTTCTTTGTCCCTAGTTTCGCATCCTTTTTTCTTTGTTTCAGGCACTCCTAAAATATCTAGTTTCCCTACGTGCATAGTTTTTCGTAATTCTTTTAACATGAGATGATTCACCCCTCTGGCATTCCAAACACCCAGTCACCATTCATCACCTAAAACTTGACCTTTAGATTTACCGTGTGCATGCCTTTGTCAATTAAAGTTTCAGTACTTTCCGAGGTTATTTTATTGTTTCTATTATTCATTGTTTAGATTTTGCGTCCAACGACGACCTTTATGAAATAAGTTTATTTTGCAAGTCGAAATCATGTCCAAGTTAAGTAGTAGTATAAGCGTTGAATTAGATGGGATTTCATGTGGTCCTATGTTATGGTAGCCGGCCGCCCTCTGGGCACGAAACCAATGACTTACATATATATCAATTTTAAAAATCCTTTCAAAAGGTTTTAAAAAACTCACAACCTTGATAGTTCTTTTAGACTTTGGAAGTGTATTCTATATTAGTGAAATTTGATTAAATTTGAAAATTCTTGAACATTTTATTAAATTGAAAGTTAAAAAAATTTTATGCAATTTTTAGATGAAAAATTCTTGAAAATAATCGTAATTAAATACATAATGGAAAGATAATAGCAACCCCCGCCCCCTCCCCCAACGCATTGCCAGCAGGATATTTCAATTTTCAATCATATTTTGAATATTTAAAATGTTACCTATAGATAAATAAATTGTAATTTAATTTTATGCAATAATATTTGATAGTCAATGAGTATAATTATGGAAAAGGGTAAAAAAAAATGTGCAAAAAATAATTTTTGGTAAATATTTGTGGGCTGTACGTTATTTTGATATGTATAATATTGAAAAAAATCAATTTAACATATTTCATGTAACCTAATTCAAATCTGATGTGAGAATAGAACGGACGCCTTTCTTCTAGACAAGTTAATTAACATATTTTTTTCTTTAAGGGTAAGAACGTTTCAAAGTGGTAATAAATTAATCACTATAAATCATAAATACAATTATAGGGTAACAGTCGAGATTCAATTCACAGCTAGTTCAGTATATTTTAAGAAAAGCTTGTTGAATAAAATAAAAATAAATAATAGTTTTGCAATATAGAGAGATAATAAACTTTATTACTAAGAATGAGATTATCATCGGTCTTCTTCACAGTGTTAATGTATAGATACACAAGCCCAGCACCTCTACAGCTTTAAAACGTGCCTTAGCAACAGTTAAATTTTTATAATATTAGAAATTGAAACTTGATTTTTACAATATGTGAGATAACAAATGTAAAATATATATTTTATACGCTAATTATGATATCATATTTAACAAATCGAATTGATTAAATCTAAGGAAGTGCTAGAATATTCTTCAGTTACAGTGTGAACCAAATCCTTTAAGGATACGTTTTTCGTCAAAATAGTAAAGATGCAGATTTTTCATAGATGCCTCATATGCTTGGCAGTTACACTCCCTTCTATTGGTAAATATAATCAATAGATACATTTATAATCTTAGTCACATTTCTTCGAGATTTATACAAATCCGAATCTTTCTCGATTTAATCTTTATTGAATCCCAATTTCTATTGCCTTCGAATAATTATCTGAGTGTCTTGAAAATGAGCACGAATTTAATCTTGATTCCTTCCAAGAGAATCCACTATTTGTGTGTGCAGTAAAAACGAAATTCGAATAGTTCCCCTATTATTAAGAAATTTTCAAGAGTCTAAAAATTGTCCTTTTGCAAAACAAACTCTACCTCTCTGTCAAAAGGAGTGCATTGAAGTGGATTTTATGTCATTGAAGAAAGGATAAATTTTAATGCTTTTATACAGCACACAAAAAAGATCAATTTTGTTGCAGGGCATTTTGCTCGAACGATAACGTGATTCTCGAGATCATAATGATATGTCCATTTGGATCAATTGTAACTTGTTTTTTGGGTCATTTGTCAGACTAAACAAAATTACCGCAAATTACAAGTGAGGCATAACCTAAAATTTGTATCTAACCACACGCAAGTGACGACTACACTTAATTTTTGATGTTCTCTAATACAGATTTAATTATTTTTTAAGTTTTCAGGTACGGTGCACGATTAGAAACCATAAACAGTTTGCATATGAGCATAATATATGATTATTTGCATTGTTTGTTTGCAATATCAAAACCATATTGGTTTCGGTATGATTTCGAAAGATTTTTTTCTACTTTATGCATCCAAACAAATTCTGCATTAGCCCGAATGCGCTTCTAAGAATCCCACACTTTTCGTTCGAATCATTTTCAAGCCAAAAAAAAAGTATAGAATTAAATTGGCTTCTTTGTGACGCCAGTCATTTAATGCTACTGAATGCAGTTCAATGACTGTAACAGTTGAATGCAATACAATGCCTTCAGTAATCGAAAGCATAGAAAATAGTTTAGATTTGCGTAAAAAGATACTTAACTAGAAGATGCTTTTTTTTCAAGGCACCTTTTTTCTGAGTGAGAAGAGAAAATTTTCTCTACACCAACCTTAGTCCGAATCAGGTATCAGATATCCTTGCACGAAGAAACTTTGCACACGAAGTAAGGGTACCCTGCCAAATATGGTGTAGCATCTCTTCCTGTGAGATAGGGTGGATTTTATTTTTTTGGTTTTACCCCTAAGCTTAGTTTGAATGCCCAAAATAGCATAAGCTAGTAAGTTTTTAATTTCCACTCAATTATTAGTAAAATTTTGGCACTTATTATGAAGCGAACCTTTAACGCTTGGATTCAAGAAACGCTTAGGGGACCTGCTACACAAAGCGCTGGGAAGTTATAACGGGTTCTTTGATCCGGGGCACTAATTAATCTTTTTGGCTAAAGTCCCATCGACTTGATTACAAAATTACCTTCGCTTAGCTGAAACTTCATATTTTTCATGGTTCTCAGAGAAATAACTGTTTCTGATCTACTATTTGTAAAAATGATATTTTTTTCTTACTGCGAACTTTTGCTGAGCGGCGGCGAGCCACATCAGCTATACAAAATACATTGTAAAAAGTAATCATAATTTTCCCATACGAAATTTTGTCATTCTTCCCATACTTTTTAATATCCAATACAAGCATGGAACTTTTCCGTTGTTCACTTTTGCATTTCCCATACTTGTCGAGAATCCCATGCACTGTTATGGGAAAACTTCCAATCATTAATGGAACTTCGATGCACGGCTGTAGAATGCACAGCCAAGTGAAGCGAGCATGCGCGTTAACTATAGTGAATTGAGTTGGCCTCAAGTGTCAAATTCACAATAGTTTTAGTACAATCTTGTGAAATATTTTAGAGTTCTAGTAGTGAAACTTTTAAATAATTTGAATGCAATAACATTTAGTCCAATTATAAATTTTTCACAAATAGAAGAATGAAACAACAAGAGATGGGAAATTCTATACGAGCGTCTAATTCATTATATTTGAAGTACAATTTGGAGTTGGAGTAGTGAGACAGTTAAATATTGTGAGTGCTATAAGATTCAGTGCAATTAGACATTTTTCAATGTATTGTAACATAAGGATAGTTTTTGATTATTTCAATAAAATGTCTTAAAATTTAAAAAATGTAATATTGGCATTTAATTGTTGTATGAAAAAATAAATAATGGATATGGGAAAAATAAATCCAACGGATGGTATAATTGTAATGTTTTTCATTCTTGGGTATGGTAAAAAAGCAGCCCGGGTTAAAACGTCAATTTGTGTTCTTTGATTTTAGTTTGTTTCTTATAACTTCAAATGGAAAAATGGTTAGCCTTAGAGTTTGAACTTTTTTATTTTATTGACCGTAAAAAAGTTTGTAAACCGAGAAAGACATGGGTAATGACCGATAATTTTTTTATTCGATGAAAATGGTCAACCCGATATATTTAGGCATATACTTAAAAATCAATACTTTCCTCAAGATTGATTTTTGAGGACACACATTTCCACGTTCATTATGACATTATAAGATCAAAATGACAAAAATACAACTAACAAAATTTTTAAGACAAAACTCCAAAAGAAATTATTAAGACGGCCCTGATTGCTTATGGTTTGGCAAGTCCCGATATTGTACAAAGGAGATAAATGGCATCCCCGAAATGGCTTCTATAGCGGAACTCCAGTGCACAACCGATTTCCGAACGTACGAGAGGTTCGGAAATTGTGACTGCCGAATACACGAGCGTGAAAGCGATCCCCTCCTGCAACGCGCAGATTGCGGGGTAATGCGTGAGAACGCACACAGGTCTACTTCGCGCACAGGTCTACTTCGCGCACAGGCTTACTTCGCGCACGCGCAAGCGTGCAATTCGATATCCGTGATTGTTTGAACGTAAACATAAAGACCTCGCTCGAAAGGTTAATTCGCTACTTGTTTCTTTATTTTCTACGGGATAATCTCATGGATCTAGCCAGTTTCGGGGTAAGTTTTCAAATTTTTATGAATTCGAAATAATAATGTTTTATTAACTGGAGGTTTCACGGTCTAAACCAGTTTCGCGGACCTATGATGCATATAAAAAACACGATATTCGAAAATCCATTTAAAAAATAAATAAAAGCAGTTTTTCAGTTTCGTTTGAGGGCTATTATTTGTATATAAAAAGTGTTACAGAAATTACCAAAAAATGCCAGGTAAAGGGTTTTGGAATTTTCTGCTTACCAGTTTATTTGTATTTCTTTAAAAATCCATTTTTGAAAATTCAAAATTATATTTCGATAATAAATATTCATAGAAAAAAATTTTTACTTCGCAGTTGTTAATATCCGTTTAGCTGTTCACGAGAAAAATCTTATATAAAATTTTATTATTATTAACTTTTACAACAAATTTTTTTTCGCTTTTTGACCTGCAAAAGATAACTGCGAGAGTAATAATCAGATAATTATAGAAAAATATATATGTAAACGATATTATCTAGTCTTACAGTTTCATCGTTATCAACGATCGTTTTGAGGGAGTTTAAGTTTGTTGTTGGTGTTTCATTAATGTAGAAAATGGAAAACGATAAGGTTTATAAACGCAGTTATTTGTAAGAAGTATATAAGTCTTAATAAATCTAAATTTTAATGATTAAATAATGTTAATGACAACTAAAAATAATCTTAGGAAAAAATTGACAATATCTACATCACTAAACGTCAAAATTCACCAATAATTACAATCCAGGGAACTAACTTTGAATTAAAAGTAGCGTGTACTTGTGCGCAACTCTTGGCAAGGGTGGGGGTATGGAGGAGCAAATTCCTCTCGCTTCTGTGGAATTGGGACGCTCGTGCTTGTGAACGCTCGTAAATTTAGTCCTGGTACGTGCGGCATTCAAGTGTGATTCGTTGAAAATTAAACCATTTTATTGCTAATTTTTTTTTAGGTGAATGTTATAGTAAGTTTTATCGTAAACAAGTATCGAATACATCGTCATACAAAATTTTTTTCTTGGTTCCTGGAAATCGATGAGCTTAGTCTGCTACCATTGCCAAATTTTTAGCGGGTGGCAATTATTTCAAAAAATATAATGAGTTTATAAAATAAAAAAGTGTACAAAAATATTTTGTCATTAGAATTTATATATTAAAAATTTGTTGAAAATTTTCTAAACAGCTTCTTTGTTTTCTTTTTCTTCAATAAGCTACGTTGTTTAAGGCGTAAGTATTACAAAAATGAGAAATGTGTACACAATGAAAAATAGTGAATAAATTAGTGGAAATTAAAGAATTATTCATGAATGATCTGTTTTGCACAAAAAATTACATGTGATCATTAACATTAATAGTACGAAAACATCCTAAGTAGCACTTAGGCTTGATTCTTTATGACTCTACAAAAGGTTACTAAAATTTTATACTATTAAAAAGTATAACTGATTCTTATTCCCTGCAGTTCTGCAGTTCCTGCCTCACACGCTGTTTGTTATCTTTGAATTTTTATTTGAAAATTATTCAGTCAATACTGAAATATGAATTTGTACTTTAAAAAAAGTTAATACTCTGTTCCTTGTTGCAGAATGGAGTTTACAGTTCGATTGCTTACCTAATGGCCATCCTATTCCCGGTGTTTCTCGTTCCGGCACTTCTAATTCGCCTGACAGAAATCGTTTTCCTGCCGAAACTTCTTCACGTGATAGGTGCAGGTCTTCTTCTGCAAGACATCGTTCTTTGCTCATACTAGGATTTGAATACGAAGAACTTAGCTCTATTCGACTTATTCCGGACAAGAATCCAAACCGTGTATTCGAAATTCGCAAATACACTTTTCCTGACGACAAACCACTTTTTTTGAGAGGATTAGGTCAAATCATTATGCCTATGCCAACTGAAGAGCAAAGTGTTTTAGCAACATCCACTGGTGACGTCGTGGCAATATTTGACCGTAATAATACAATTCTACGTGGATTTTACACAAAAGATGATAATAATGTGAAAAGACGGGCTAAATTCAACATGCACAGTGGCTCGATTATGAAATTGAACAAAGATGAAATAAAGGAATCTCCGATAGGAAATATCCCAATCTTCAAAAATTATAAAGTAGTCCATGTAAACAACATGTAGACCAAAAATTTCCACAGTACAAGTCAATTAAAGAAATGGTAAGGTTTAATTATAGATAGATAAACGTTTATTTTTCAGCCTGTTGGCCTTAAAAAATTGACTTGCTTTCACTTCCATTTTTAGAGTATTTTCTTACAACTACCTTTTTTTTAAAAAACTAACATCCATCCACACCTTATCTCTAAGCCGACCTCGCCTTCCTCACTTCGCATCGCCTCGCCCGCATGTCGCTATTGTCTCGCCTCGCACGCCTGACGTTACTTTCTCGCTTTGTTTCGCATTGCCAGCCTCTGCCTCCGCAGCTAATCCCTAATCCTTATCTACTATTTACAATATGTAAATTTTCTTACATCTACTTCCTCTCCGATATACAATCTTTCCTTTTCCATTCCTCTTCCTCCTTCCTTCAGATTTTAAATCTTTTGAAGGGATCAAGAAATTTCTAAACATTTCAAGGGATTTTAGAGGACTTTTTTCTATTTTAAATAGGTCAAGGGATTTTACAGAATTGTGTAGGATTTCCAAAAGTTTCAAAGGATTTTGAGGTATTTCAAGGAATTTAACTAGATTTAAAAGATTTAATTAAATCCTCAAGGATTTAAAAAGATCAATGATTTCAAGTGATTTCAAAGATTCCTAGGGAAGGTGAATATCTATAGAGACTATAACTATTTTGAAGATTTCGGTGGATTATCAACTTTCAATGGATTTCAACAGATATAAACAACTTTCGATGATTTCTCATATAACTTTCAATTAAAATTTTTAAGATTTTAAAGATATTAAGGGAATTTACCGATTTTGTGTGTGTAATGTTCTTTTTTCCCTATTTTTTCAAAACTTTATCTTTTTCTCTTTTTTTTGTTGTTGCTTTACAGTGAATGAATAGAACCTCAGGACCCAATAGAAAAAATCCAACTATTATTGCTTAAAAGCTAATTTTATTTGTCTGAAAAGTCCATTATTATATTCTTATTAGCTCATAATTGATCTCGTTTGGTTAACAATTCTACTGCTTGGCTGGAAATTTAATATTTTGCTGAAAATGCAACTATTTTGTGGAACAGAAATCTTTTTGGTAAAAAATTCAAGGAATTGATCGGAAGTTCAATACTTTGTTTAAAACTTAGTTATTTGGTTGATGATTCATCTATTTGTTTGAAAATGTAACTCTTTCGTTGAGAATTCATTTTTGATTGAAAATTAATTTTTTAGCTGGCAATTCGTGGATTTCATTCTTGAACAGCAACTTAATGGCCTCGTTAAAAATTCATGTATTTTGTTCAAATTTGGTCATTTTTGCTAGAAAATTAACCTTATTTTGAGAATTCATCGGTTTCGGTTCAAGAGTTAAACATTTTGATAGAAATTTGTCTTTTGCGGTTAAAATTCATTTTTTTCAACTAAAAATTTAATTGCGCCATTTTGGGTTAAAAGCTCCCCTTTTTTAATTCAAAATTGAACTAATTAACTTTTATTGTTGAAAATCATATTTTTCGGTTTAAAAGTCAACCTTTTTCTAAAACAATCAAGATTTTAGCTTGAAGACTTTACTCTCAAATTTTAAAACTCCTCTTCTGGGGTAGAAAATTAATGCTTTTGATGGAATATTCATCTGCAAGAACTTAGGACAAGAATGTAGCTATTGGGTTAAAAGTTCAACTAATTTGTTGAACGTTTAATAATTTATTTCAAAACTTAGATATCTTTTTCAAGTCATTTCGTTGGTTGAAAATTTAACAACTTTTTGAAAAGTTGTCATTTTGGATTGAAAATTCACTATTTATTGGTTAAACATTCATATCTCTTGGATAAAAGTACATAAATTTCTTAAAAAATTGAAAGTCTTCTAAAAAATTCGTTTGTGTGGCCCTTTCTGATGACAAATAGTTCTCTAATGGCAGAAGAGCTATCGTTCTCTGTTAAAAATTTACGTCTATAATGAATTCAGTATGGTATCTTGTACATTAATTTTATTTGAAAGAATTTATTCTGCTATCATTCCCCTATTTTCTTGAAAAATCACAATAGTTACCATATTTTGTAAAAAGGCAAAACTTCGTAAAGTTATTTATAGACGGCCCCTTAAAGGCAGGTTGTAATTTCAAACTTTAAAGTTTCTCCTTCAGCACCCTAACTAAAAGGAAAACAGTTCCGTTTCTAACTAGGACATGTAGATGCATAATACCTTTATTGTTCGGAAAAGCGTATAATATAGAAATAAAAAATATAATAATTAAAATAAAAAATCTTCAAAGATATTTAGACCAACAAAAGTTCAAAGCCTGCATCTGAAGAATCATGGTGTGTGCAGTTGTAAATAAACAAATACCCGAGTTCAGAAAGAAAATTCTTCAGTTTATATCGAGG
>JAWWLR010004780.1:0-11948 GCA_035041075.1 Acraspis erinacei
GAGTTATATCATTTTAAAAATTTTTTAAATCAATCAACATTCAAAATTTTAAGACAAACATTATTTACAAATGTCTGCCTGATGAATTTTCAACAAAGCTCAAGAATTCTGAACCGAAAAGTTTAATTTTCGATTAAAAACGTAAATTTTTAAACAAAAGATTAATTTTCTACTACGAAGATTTAGTATCTGGAAATGTAATAAGAACTTTACCATTCAAAATTTTGACCGAGACCCCCCTTCCCGTTACCAACCGTATTTTTGGTGAGAACCGCCCCCCTCCCCCCACCATTAAGTGTCAAAGTAGTTTCAGGACGAGCTCAACAACAAAAAGATTTTTATTTCAAACTAAAACTCTTAAATTTATCCAAAAAGAGGAATCCTCAACCAAATTGTTAAACGTTAAATTAAAATAATATAATTTTTAACCAAAAAATAAAAATTTCAACAAGATAGGTGAATTCTCAGTCAAATAGATGAATTTTAAACTCAAGACGATCAATTTTTAAACAAAGTTAAGCAATTAAAATGGGGGTAGCAGAAATTAATTCAAAAAAAAAAAAAATTTAATGAAATGGTAAAAGTGTTCTTTAACAAGGAGGATCTACTACTAATAAAATAAGTTTTCAGCAAATTACTTTAATTTTTAACGAACTAGCTGTATTTTCAATGAAGAGAATTAATTTTCTACCAAAAGTTAAAATCTTGACCAAATAGTTGAATTTTCAATTCAAAGGGACTAATTTTCTATCCAAAAGAGAAATTTGTAACAAAAAAGTTACATTTTCAACAAAATACTTGATTTATTTATAATTTTTATATTTATAATTTTTTTTTATATTTTTTTATATTTTTTTTATATTTATAATTTTTCTCAATGAAAATTTTGTTTACATCTGAAAAGAAAAATTTATTTTAAATTAAAGCAGTTGAAATTAATAAAAAATATGAATTCTCAACGAAAAATTAAATAGTTAATAATTCAGATCAAAAAGATTTCAATTCTAAATCATTAATATTCTAATTGAACCCAAAAGGCAAATTTTCAAAAAAGAATTACATTCTTAACTAGGAAACGTTTTATAGTCGAAAAAACGACACAAAAGAATTGAATTTTCAGCTCGAAAATATTAACTTTTGATCAAAATTTCGTTTTCAACCAAAAAGTTAAATTTCAAAAAAAGAGTTCAATTATCAACGAAAATAATATCTAATTTATATTTCCACAAGAGAGTTAAATTTTTAAACCCAATAAATATATTTGGGAATAAAACGACGAATTTTCAACCAAAAAGAACACAGCTTAATTTGTAGTAAAAAAATTCTTCAACTATTAGAATCATTTTTATCAAAGTTGTTAAACTTTCAATGAAGTTTTTGAATTTTCAAATCAGGTAATTAATTTTTTACTGAAAAAGACGAATTGACAACAAAGAAGAATAATTTTTCCCAAAAATTATAAATTTACATAAAAATGCATACATTTTTATCCAGATTGTTAAAATATCAAATAGAAGCGATCAATTTTCAATCTATAATAGAATTGTAAAATTTTCATTTAAAAGAATTAATTTTCAAGTAAAAAGAGAATTTTTGACAAAATAGTTATATGCATGGATTTTTAAATACATAGTTGAATTTTACAGTAAAATTGGCCAATTTTAAATCAACAATAGAAAAGTGAAATTTTCAGTGTTCAAAAAATTAATTTTGAAAAAGAAGAGAATGAATTTTTGACAACAAAAATTGTAGTTTAAACTAAAAGTGATCAATTTTCAATCCACAATATAATAGTTAAATGTTCATATAAAATAATCAAATTTTGTAAACATGAAAAATATTTTTTCTGGAAAACCTCAACTTTTTATTGTTCCACATATTTTTAAAAATATTTTTAATAATAAAAGAAAGGCATATTTTTAATAATAAAAGAAAGGCATATTTTTAGCTTCATACAGGCTAAATTATTTTACATGGCCGTGAGAAGTTTTTTCCTAAAAATTTAATTTTTGAATTTTTTTTCGTTAACTATTAAAAATATCGCAAGAGGATTACAGCAATTTTTCATTTAAATTTTATAGACATACAAACTTTTATGTTAACATTTTTCATATCTGTCATTGTTTTAAAGAAAAAGTATTTCCCAGGCGGATTCTGAGATATCAAATGTAGGACAGTAGATTATTAAACCAAAAGAAATGAATTATGAACCAAAAATATAATATTAAATGTTCTTGAAAACAGGGAAAAAACAGGAATTCCTTAAAAAGGAGCAAAGAGAGAATTTATTATTCACTTTTTCTTTTTAATTCGTCTTTTCAAGTTAAAGTGCAACTCTTTTCGTATAAAATTCGTATTTTTGTGTTGAAAAGTCAATTGAAAACTTTTTGAATGAAAATTCAACTCTTTGCATAAAATTTTTTTTTTTATATGAACAAAATTACTTTCTTGTTTTAAAATTCCTTTTTTGGATTGAAAAAAATGTTTAACTTTTGTGAAAATTACTTTTTTCTGAAAAGTCATATTTTTTGTTTGAAAATAAGATTTTTGTAGAGGAAATTCGTCTTTTTGTACGTGGAAAGTTCAATAATTTAGATAAAGTTTTATTTACTTTTTTGATTGAAATTTTTTTGTTTGAAAATTTGTTTTCTTCGTTTTAACATTTTTAACTATTAAAAACTCATTTTAAAAATTAAAATATTTCGTATGAAATGAAGATTTTCTTTAAATTAAATATTTTCGTTTTGAAGAGTGAACTGGAATCTTTTTGGATGAAAATTCAAATATTTAATTTTTCTTTAATTATCTGTCATAAGATAAATTTCACCTATTTTTAATAAAAATGCAATTATATGGTAAATAATTTAACCATTTTATTAAAAAGTCATCCTGTTTGGTTAAAAATTCGTCGTCTTAGATTTAAAATTCAGTTTTTTTCTGAGAAACTTATTTCTTGTTTGAAAATTTATATTTTTATAATGAAAAGTCAACTGAATTTTTTTTTATTAAATTAATCTTCTTTTTGTTTGCATGAGTATTCACCTATTTTGCTTGGAAGATTTGGTTTAATAACTTTGCCAAGGAATTATTTATCTGCTGTTAAAGGTTTTTTATTTTGATTTGAAAGTTCATCTCTTTGGTTGAAAGTTTTACTATTTTGTTAAAAATTAATCATTTTAATTGAAAATTCAACTAATTGTGCAAAAGTTAAACTGCATTTAAAAAATGTTTGTATATTTATTTAGCTTCTTTTATATTCTAATTTTTTTATTTATCAATTAATTCATTAATTTATTTATTTATTATGCTTTAAAATTTCATTTTTTGTGATAAACATGATTAATTATTGTGAAAAATTACGTTTTTGCTGTAAAGTCATATTTTTTTGTTTGAAAATTCAATTTTTGGAGAGAAAATTCTCCTTTTTCGCCTTGAAGGTTCAATAATTTAAGTAAAGTTTGACTTATTTTTTAAGTGAAATTTTTGTTGTTGGAAATTCGTCTTATTGTATTTAGACTTTTACAATTTTTTAAATTCATGTTAAAAAATTAACTATTTCGTTGATAGTTCAAGTAGTTTGTTAAAAAGACATCTTCTGTAGTAGAAAAGACATTTTTTGTTAAAAATAAATTAATAAATTTAAAATCTTAAATTTTTATCGATATGAGACCAATATGGTACCAAGCTTTGGTAAGTAAAATGTTACAAAAATATTGACAATAGTCAATGTTTTTGTTCATTTTATCACCAAAAGTCAATTTACATATCTGAATCTAAAAATAGAATTGATTCCATATACAGAACAGGTGAAATCTGATTATTTCTCAAGCCTCGCCCGAACTTGATTCCATATTGTTTGTAACAATCGTAGTATGCTTCAATTGAAAATAAACGTTAAACGCTAGATATTATTATTATTATGTTTACCTATAGGTTTAGGCAAAACCACTCAATTGATACTCAAAATAAAAATAAAAGTTCTCATTTTTTAAAATTAAAAGCACGTATAAAGAATGAATATACTTAAAAATGTTTCAGTATATATATTTAACTAACCGCTATCTAATCTCAGCTACTACACTATTTGTATAATAATTTAATATAATAATTTAAAAGGCTAGAATTTTTTTATTACGTAATGGAAATTTTAGTATTTTTTTAAAATAGGAATCCAAAATTCTAAATCAAAAATTTATTATAGAATAGTTTGTTTACTAGAATATGATTTTTGTTCAAAGTAGAATTGATCTAAGTATTAACTGGAGATTTTTGGTGTTTTTTAATTTTTTGTTGATACAACTTTTATAAATTTTCAAAGTTATATCATTATAAATAATTGTAATCCTTTTAGAATTAAAAGCTCTAAAAACATTTTAAAATGCTTATACATTTTTTGTTTCAATTATTAAAAAATTTACATTGTGTTTTAAATAGTTTGAAATATTTTTACGTTTAAAATTATTTTGTAATCTTTTCAAAACTTTTAAATTTATTTGAAACTCACTCGATTATTTTCCAAATTAATTTTGTTCAATTTTGATTTATTAATCAAAAACATTTGTTTTAAATATTTTTAAATATTCTCTTAAAATTAATTTTTCAAAATAAAAAATCATTTTAGATTGTCCGAGCATACTTAAGATTCTTATTCTATTTTTTTTAAACCTTTGAAGACCCTTGCCAAGCTTCAAAATTTTATTTCGAATAGTTGAAAAATCTGAATTATTTTTTATTTTTTTGACTTCTTTTCCAGTTTTATATTATTTTTTAATCTTTTCAAAACTTCTAAATATATTTTAAACTCCCTCTATTATTTTAAAAATTAACTATTGTTCAATTCTCATTTATTATTCAAAAAAATTTGTTTTAGATCTTTTTAAATATTCTCTTAAAATTCACTTTTCAAAATAAAAAATCATTCTAAATTTTTCCAGCAACGTTAAGAACTTTTTATTTTATTTTCTTAAAATCTTTCACGATCCTTGACAAGCTTCCCAATTTTATTTCAATACCTCCAAAAATCTAAATTGGTTTTTTCATTCTTTGACATCTTTTCCAGTGTTAAAATTATTTTGAATTTTCTTAAAACCTGTAAATATCTCTTAAACTAACTTAAATTTTTTCCAAATTTATAATTGTTTAATTGTTATTTGTGCAACAAAATTCAAAACATAAAAAATAATACTGAAAAGTTATGCGAATTTCAGAAACTTACACTTTATGATTATCTTTTTCTTCTTCCATAAAATACAAGAAAAAATTATCTATTTGTATTTGTATTCAAAAATTCATCTGTCTTAATAGAAATTTCATTTTTTTTTTATAAAAAGGCTACTGTTGAAGATTTATATTTTTATTTGAAAAGTCATGTCTTCAGTTAAAAGTTGAACTATTTTGTAAAAAATTATACATTTATTATATGTTTTAATTAATATCTCCAACTGAAAAGTGAAAAATTAAATTTGTTGTGAACATTTTATTAAAAAGAAATTTAATCTTTTTGGATGAAAATTAAACTATTTTGTTGAAAGTCTTTTTAGGGAAACTTATAACTTCATATATTTTGTTTAAAATTTTCTGTTTGGTATAGAGTAAATATTTTTGGCTGAAATTTTTTATCGTTAAAAATGAACTTTTTAACTCAAAAATCTAAGATTCCATCTTTGGTCGAAATTTTTTTGTGTGTTGACATTTATTTATTTTTTAAATTCAACTTTTAGTCTAAAATTCGCGTATTTTGTTAAAGTCTCGTCTTTTTTAATCGATTGATTAATTAATTATTTATATATTTTCGTCAGATAGGCATATTTTTGGGTAGTAAATAAAATTATTTTTTAAATTTGTATCCACAACTTAAAACTCAACCAAAAAGTTGAATTTTGAACCAACCAGGATTCCATTTCTACCAAAAGAGTTCAATCTTTAAAACTGGAAGAGGAATTTTTGGCAAAAGAGTTCCATTTTTCACCAGTGAAGATTCTTTAGGCACGAGAAAAAAAGTTGTAACCAAATAGTTTCATTTTTTAGAAAAATAATTGAGCCTTAAACTCGAAAAGACGAATTTTCAAAAAAAGTTAAATTTTTAGGCCAAAAAGAAAATTTCTAGGAAGCAGTTGAATTTTTAACACATGAATACAATTCTTCAACGAAATATCTAAATTTTAAACTAAAAATTATCAACTTTAATTTCTAACGAGAAAGACGGGTTTTCAATCAATAATATAATTTTTTAATAAAACGTTTCAATTTTCAACAAAATATTTCAATTCTTAAACATTCTATTTCTATTTGGTGGTCAAACTATTGTAAAAAACATTTGAATTGAAAAATGAAATTTTTTGACAAACGACACAAGCTACGAAAAAAAAGAAAAAGTTGACAATCCAAAAAGAGCTACAAATTTGTAATTAAAAATTTTTTATAGGAATTGCAGTTTTTGTATTAATCAAAAAAATAAAGAAAATTTCATTTTTTGAGAAACTACACAAGAGACGAAAAAAACGAGTAGACAAAACTTTGTCAGGCCAAAAAGCTCGTCAAACTTTTCACTAATAGTTTTGGAGTTGATAATAATGTAGAAAAGCTAACATTTTGGACAAACATAAATGCAAAGCACCTGAAACTTGATCAGTATCCGTTCGTTAAAGCCCATAGAGCTTTAACAAAAGAGAATTCACAATCACCAAGTTACCGTTGTTTAAGAAAAACATTTTTTTTGTTCAAAAATTTATTTTTCTGGGTGCACTATCATGAGGATTAATTAGTATCGTATCTCGGCAAGACGAACGTAATTTGCCCTAAATATCTCGTAGAATTGATTATTCAAAGGATCATCATTTGGTATTGGTACAATCTGGAAGGCAGTTTCATCATTGATGTGCATTTTTACTCTTTGATAGGCATCAGTACTATCTTCTCTGAGATCCACAAATGGACACAATTTTGCCCGAATAACTATTCCAATTACGTGCTTTCGATCTTGATCTGTTTCTACAGAATAAAAGCCTGGTTCTAAATTGAAAGTTTGACCAGTAATAATTGAACTTTCGAATCGGTGAATTCGAAGTTGAATGGGAGAAGGATGCACTGCGTCCTCTTTACGTGGCCAACCTAATTCTGCAAAAAGAAGGAAAAAATGGGAAAATAATTATGTAATTAAATAAACTCTTTGTTTAATTAAAAATTATTTTTCGATTTTGTGTTATTGGATTCTAAAATAAAACATACGAACGTAAATAGAGATAGCGGTATTTTTCACAAAAACAGGGATGTTAATGAAGGTAAATACAATTAGTTCAAGTTTGAAACAAAAAAAAATTGGTTTTCTACCAAAATAAATTAATTTTCAAATAAAAATTTGAGTTTTCAAGATAAAACATCAAATTGTTTAGAAAACAGTTGACTTTTAAACTTGGCAAAATAAAATTTTGAACCAAGATAAATGATTTTTTAACCAAATGGTTCAATTTTTAACAAAAAAATTAATTTTAGACCTAGCAGTTGCTTTTAAAACCAAACAGTGGAACCTTCAAGGAAAGTAGAGACATTTTAAAATAAATTTTTGAATTTTTTAACGTAAAATGAGAATTTATATTCAAGAACCCTGTTGCGCAACCTTTTCCAAAAAAGTACTGAAAATTAAAACTACTTTCACATGAATTTACAAACAAATACAATAAATTGCAATAAAAATTACAGGAAAATAATTTTTTTTCTATTTTTAAGACGAATTTTGTTCTTTTTTGTATTCTTATGCACATGGTTGCATTTTATTGTAGTTTTAATTTCGTACAAGCATTTACAAAAAATTACAACGTTCAATAATTTACGCGCATAAAAAGAAAAATTTTAACACCTTTAAATTAATAATTTTTTTATTAGAAGCTACAAATGAACGCTTTCATTCTTAATGATAGGAATTGAATAATAAATTTTAAAAATTTCAAAATTATATCATTCTAAGCAATTTTTAGATGGAAAAATTAATTTGTACATAAAAATTTGATTTGGAATGTTTTTAAATATTCTGTAAAAAAATCCTTTCTTAAATCATTAAAAAATTTCCAGGAATCTACTAATTGTATTATTTTGGAAGTCGAATTCTTCTACAATTTTTTGAATATACTACAAAATTGATAAAAGTTCCTTCAAATAATCCTGATTATTTTTTGAAAATTTTGGAAACTTTATTAAATATTGTTCTTAAACTATTTAAAAAAAATATTATTAGTTTTTTCTCGGAATTTTTATGCTACCTTTTTATTCATTTAAAACCTTTAAAAAAATTTTAAAATCTTATAATTTTTTTTGAAATCTTTAAAATCTACATTGTGTTTTAAATAGTTTGAAATCTTTTTAAGTTTTAAATTATTTTGGAATCTTTTCAAAACTTCTAAATATATTTGAAACTCATTTCATTATTGTCAAAACTAATTTTTTAATTTATTAATCAGCAAGATTTGTTTTAAATATTTTTAAATATTCTCTTAAAAGTAATTTTTCAAAATAAACTTATAAAAAATTATTCGAGCCTACTTAAGATTTTTATTTTATTTTTTAAAACTTTGACGATCCTTGACAAGCTTCCCAATTTATTTGGAAACCTTCAAAAATGTAAATTTTTTTTATTCTTTGACATCTTTTCCAGTTTTTAATTAAATTTGGATTTTATCCAAATTGATAAATGTTCAATTGTTATTTATGCAACAAAATTTAAAAATTTCCCTTACATGAATTAAATTAATCACTCTGAAATATTAACGATCCAAGGATTTTTATTTAAATTGTTGAGTTTCAAATTGTTCAGTTTTTAATATTTTGTTTATAATTTCTCATTCTAAATAAAAAGTAAAATATTACTAAATATTCCAAAAATGCCATCGTTAATTAAATTTTTTTAACGAAATGTTTTCTTATAAAACTTATAAAACAAACATTCTCCACTGATGAATGATGAATGATGAAGTTTTAAACAAAATTGTTTAATTTTCAAAAGATTTAATAAATCTTCTGCATAAAAATGAATTTTTAGTAAAAACTTTCAACGAATTAAGTAGTAGAATTTTCATTCAAAAAATTCAATAAGCCTTATAGAAAAATATAATATAGGATATCTCAAAAATCGATACAAATTTGCTTTATATAGCAAAATTGTTAAATTTATTCAAAAAGATGGTTTCTCCAATCACTAGTGGAACTTTTAGTGGACATAATATAATTTTTAATAAAAATAAAACAAAACAAAAAATAATGTTTAACAAAATAGTAAGAATTCCATTTAACGAGGTGGATCGTGTACTAAAAAAATATAATAAAATTTTTAAGAAGTTACTTTAACTTTCAACCAAGTAGGTCAATGCTCAATCAAGAAGATTAATTTTCCAACAAAAGTTGAATTTTGTGACAAAAAAGAGACATATTCAACAAACCAGTCGAATTTTTAAGAAAATACTTAATTTTTCATTAAATTAGTTAAGTTTTTAAAAAACTGTTGAATTTTTAACTAACATAAAGAATCTAAAAAAAGGAATTTTGAACAAAAAAGTTTAAATTTAAATCAAGCCTTTGAAGTTTCGTTTAAAATATTCATTCGCAACGAAAAATATAATAATTGATATCGCAACAGACAAATAATTTTATTCTTTATAACAATTGACATTATCCAAAAACACAATTTCAAAAAATAAACGTAATAGCGGATATTTTATTTCAAAAATATTTTTATTTTAAATCAAAAACAATCCAATTCAAATAATTTCAATTCAGCTAATTTACAGTTAAAAAATTTACAGATAAAAAATTGATTTCAGAAAAAAAACTTATCTTGAAGGGAATACTTCTATTTTTATCCAACAGGATGGATCTTCAACTTTCTAAATGAATATTTAATAAAGTAGTTCAAGTTTCCTCGAAGTAGTTGAATTTTTACCCAAGATGATTGTTTAACAAAAAAAACGAATTTACAAGAAATAAGATTGAGTTTCAATAAAGAACAAAAATTTAAAGTAAAATATATAAATTTTCATCTAGATTTTTAAATTTTCAACTCAAATTTTCAGTTTAAAAACTTAATTTTTTAACAAGACGAAAAAGAATTTTTAACAAAAAAATAATGAGACTTAAGACTAAAGTGAAGAATTTTCCATCCACAATAGAATAGTTAACTTTTCATTTACAATAACTAATTTTTAAATAAAAAATATGAAATTTAAAGAAAATAGTTTAAGACATGAAATTTCAACTAAATTGTTAAATTTACTTTAAAAATCCCTGAGTTTTCAACCAGACAAAGACAAGCTTAATTTTCAGTTCAAAAAATTAATTTAAAAAAAAAGAATAAATTTGTATCGAAGGAGGTATATAAGAATGAATTCTCAACAAAATAGTGCTGTATATGAAATCAAGTCTATTTTTGGATAGTTTAATATTTTCCAATAAAATAAACAATAATGTTCTGTAGCGGGTAATAAAATATTACAATATTATTGACAATAGTAAATGCTTTTGTTTATTGTATGACCAAAATTTAATATATCTGAATCTAAAAATAGAGTTGATTCCATATTGCACGAAATAATCGAAGTTTGCTGTATTTATTAATATACTTTAAATGCGAGATATTTTTATATTTACCTATAGGTTTAGGAAAAACCAATAAATTCACACACAAAATACCAAGCAATGTTCTCATTTTTTTCAGCAAAGAAAATCCACTTATAAAGAATTAATTTTTTTAAAAATGTTTCAGTAAATATATTAGACTAATCGGTATCTGACTTAACCTTCTAATTTATTTGCATATAATTAACTCTTTATCTTTCTCTGAAGTCACAAACATAAAATAATTGATCAAATTATCATATATGTGGAATGATTTAGAATCACTTATTGCGTTCTTCATTTTCCTATTTTTGTCAGACCAGTAGTTTCAGTAGTTTCTGATTAAAAAATTTTTTTTTTAGTTTATGAATTACATTTAGAAATTTAGAAAAAAATTTAGAAATAGATTTTTAGTTTCTGAATTTCGTAACTATGGAAATTTTTGAAAATATGGTATTCAACAAATTGTTTATAATTTTTAAATATTTTACGATTTTAGAAAATAAATTCGTAATCAGCGACCCAAAAAACCCCTTTATACCGACTTTCATAGAAATTGAACATTTTTGGAATTTTTTCCGCCATATTGGATGCTGCCATCTTGAATTTGAAAAGGCCTATAATGAATTTTTGAGGTCAGGTTGCATAGATAAAAGAAATTCACAAATTAGAAAAATCCAACGTCTGTTTCGAGCTGAAAATTTACAATAAAAAAATTGTTTTAATTCGAAATTTCGTGTTTTTTGTTAAATAACTAAATATAACTTTTTTAATGTGCATTTTTTTCAAAATTCCGACTATACCATTCGAATGCTTCGATAATTTTACATCGAATGTATCTTGCCTCAGTTCTTTTTGCAGTCGTATTCATATTTAATAGTAGTTTATTTTCAAAGAAAAATAAAAAAAGTTGAATTTGCATTTGAAGGAATTGAATTTAAAAGAAAAAAGAAAGCAACTAAATAGTAACATTTTTAACCACAGAGAAGTATTTTCAATTAATAAAATACATTTTTAACACAAAATTTCAATGTTCAAAAAATACATAAATATTCAACCAAATAGTTGAATTTTCAAGTAGAGGGCATCAATTTTGAAACAACCATAAAATAGTTAAATTTTCAAGAAAAAAAAATTATTATTCAACCAAGAAGGAACAACCTTTTAACAAAGTAGTGAAATCTTCATACAAAAAAAGTACGTTTGACCAAGCCGTCCAACTTTCAACCAAGCTGTTGAATTTCTAACCAAGCAGTTGAATTTTTTACCAAAAAGATGAAAAAAAATCTGCCCGCCGCGCGGGCACATTCTTATCGCGCGCTATGCGCGCGGCTCGCGTCGCTCGCAAG
>JAWWLR010004834.1:0-11944 GCA_035041075.1 Acraspis erinacei
ACAAAGAAAAGAAATTAGGTATCATTAATTAAAATCGTATAAATATTATTGCCTGTCTACACGACGGAACAAAGTTATATTGAGTTTGAGGTTACATAACACGAATGCATCTCACAAAATCATTAAAAATTGAAAACAAAATTTGAATTGAAGTAATCGAAATTAAATATAATTTTAAAATCTGATGACAGATGAATCGTTCAGCTTACTTGCTCCGTTTTAATTTTTTTGTTTGAATTAAAAATATTAAACATAACCTCAACTTGACTGTAGGTAATATTTGATTTTTTCTGTTTTTCGTTTATGTACGAATATTAAAGTTTAATTTTAAATTCACAGATAAGTTATCAATTAATTCCTTCAATGAGCAGAAATAAGTATACTCAAATATTTAATCCGTTATTTGACATAACCATACATGTAATATCTCGGATATCTCAGTTGAACATATTGGATGTTGCAGAGTAACATTTCACTTTTTAATATATACAGATGCTAACTTCGAACATCTAGATTGCTGTCCTATAGTTAAACATAAAATATGTTAAACCTGAACATCTAGATGTTCGGTTTGAACATAAATTTTTCTCCGTGTAGTTCAGTTTTCGATTGAAAACGCAAGTATTTTATTTTTCATATAAATTTATCTCGATGAATTAAACATTTTTATTAATTGAAATTTGAATTATTTTTTGTAAATGTAACCATTTTATTGAATTCACATTTTCTGGTGAAAAATTCAAATACTTGGTTGAAAATTAAGCTACTTTATTAAAAATTCAGTTTTTTAGTTAAATCTTCATCCTTTGGTTCAAAATTAAACTATTCGATTCTTTGAAATCTAATCTCCTTAGTTAAGAAATTATCTCTTGGGATGAAGTTTAAAATATTTTGCTGAAAATTCTTTCTTTTTTTTGTCAAGAATTAATTTTTTCACTAAAAATGTAACTATTCAATTTTTTGTTGAAAATTGATATTTTCTAAAGAAAAATTAAACTATTTAGTTAAAAAGCAACATTTCTGATAAAAATTCATATTTCTTTTTAAAAATTTAACTATTGAGTTAAAAATTATATTATTTTTATGAAAATGTAAATATTTGGAAGAAGAGGACCTTTTTTTAAAAAAGTCATTATTTCTGGTTTAATAGACAACTGTTTTGTAGATTCGTCTTTTAGATTCAAAATACAAAATAGTATTTTGTAAAAGAGTCATATTTTACCGTTTTGTATTTTTTTTAAATTGAATTTTTTTATCTAAAATATATGAAAAGTTGTATTTCCTTGAAAAGTCGTTTTTCTTAATCGTAAAATCGATCTTGCTGTTCGAGAATTAAATTATTTTGTTAAACATTCATATTTTTTATTAAGAATTCATATTTCTTTTAATTAAAAAAATTAAAGTTATATGAATTTTTGTACAATGTAATCTTTGTATGATAACAATTCAACTATTTTTCTAAAGTTATAATTTTTCTTCAAAAAAATATTTTTCAAATATTCAACTATTTTGTTTGAAAATTCGGTTTTTTTATAAAAATTAATTTTTTTATCCGGAATTCTCAAAATTTAACTATTCCATTTTTATAAAGATATCATTTTTCTTCAAAAATTTATTTTGTCAAAAGTTCAAATATTTTGATTGAAAATTCCATTTTTTATACAAATTATTTTTTAATCCACAATTCAGAAAATTGAACTATTGCATTTTAAATGTTTTGTTTAAATTTGGAATTTTTTTTATCCAAAATATAAGAAAAGTTGTATTTTCTTGAAACGTCGTTTTTATCATCTGAAAATTGATCTGGCTGTTTGAGAATTAAATTATTTTGTTAAGCATTCATAGTTTTTTATTAAAAATTTATCATTCTTTTAATCTTTAAGAAATTAAAATTATATGAATTGTTTTACAGTGTAATCTTTGTATATTAAAAATTGAAATATTTTATTCAGTTATGATTTTTCTTCAAAAAAATATTTTGTTAAAGGTTCAACTATTTTGTTTGAAAATTCAGTTTTTTGATAAAAATTAATTTTTTTATCTGGAATTGACAAAATTTAACTATTCCATTTTTATAAGGATATGATTTTTCTTCAAAAATTTATATTATCAAAAATTCAACTACTTGGTTTCAAAATTCCATTTTTTTAATACAAATTATGTTTTTAATCCAGAATTCAGAAAATTTAACTATTCCATGTTAAATTTTTTGTTAAAATTTGAAATTTTCTATTCTAAAAATATAAGAAAAGTTGTATTTTCTTAAAAAATTGTTTTTTTCCTCTGAAAATTGATCTCGCTGTTCGAGAAGTAAATTATTTGATTAAGCATTCATATTTTTTATTAAAAATTTCTCTTGCTTTTAATCTTTAAAAAATTAAAATTATATGTATTTTTTTCAAGGTAACCTTTTTATATTAAAAATTCAACTATTTTGATAGAGTTATGATTTTTCTTCCAAAAAATATTTGGTCAAATTTCAACTATTTTGTTTGAAAACTCGTTTTTTTATATAAATTAATTTTTCTATCAAGAATTCTGAAAATTTGACTATTCCCTTTTTATAAAGTTATGATTTTTCTTCCAAAATGTATTTTGTCAAAAGTTCATCTATTTTGTTTGAAAATTCGGTTTTTTTTATAAAAATTAATTTTTTAATCCGGAATTCTCAAAATTTAACTATTGCCTTTTGAATTTTTTTGAATTTTTGAATTTTTTTTTTTTAAATATATGAAAAGTTGTATTTTCTTGAAAATTCGTTTTTCTGAATCGGAAAATCGATCTCGCTATTCGAGAATTAAATTATTTTGTTAAACATTCATACTTTTTTATTAAGTATTTATATTTCTTTTAATTAAAAAATTTAAAATTATATGTATTTTGTTAAATTTAATCTTTGTATGTTGCAAATTCAACTATTTTGATAAAGTTATGATTTTTCTTCAAAAAACATATTTTGTCAAAAGTGCAACTATTTTGTTTGAAAATTCGGTTTTTTGATCAAAATTAATTTTTTTAGCCGGAATTCTGACAATTTAACTATTCCATTTTTATAAAGTTAGAATTTTTCTTCAAGAAAATATTTTGTCAACATTTCAACCATTTGGTTTGAATAATCTTTTTTTTATGAAAATTAATTTTTTTATCTGCAAATTTGAAAATTTAACTTTTCCAATTTTTGTTAACAATTTAGAATTTATAAGATGAACATTCAACTATTTGGAAGAAAAATCACCTTTTTGATTGCAAATTTTACGTTTTAGTTTAACGTTTTATTTTAAGTTGGAATAAAAGGTCATTTTTAAAAAGTAATTATTTCTGGTTTAATAGTCAACTTTTTTGTCGAATCGTCTTTTTAGCTTAAAAATTCAAAATACGAAATAGTATTTTGGAAAAGTCATATTTTACTGAAATTCTGAAAATTTAACCATTCCATTTTGAATTGTTTTGAAACTTTGATTTTTTTATCTAAAAATATATTAAAAGTTGTATTTTCTTGAAAAGTAGTTTTTTTAATCTGTAAATTGATCTCGCTGTTCGAGAATTAAATTATTTTGTTAAACATTCATATATTTTTTATAATAATTTATCTTTCTTTTGATCTATAAAAAATTAAAAATATATCTATTTTTTTCAATGTAATCTTTGTATGTTGAAAATTCAGCTATTTTGATAAAGTTACGATTTTTCTTCAAAAGAATATTTTGTCAAAAGTTCAAGTATTTTGTTGGTAAGTTCGGCTTTTTTGATAAAAATTAATTTTTTTCGGAATGCTGAAAATTTAACAACTGCATTTTTATAAAGTTCTGATTTTTCTTCAAAAATGTATTTTGTCAAAAGTTCAACTATTTTGTTTGAAAATCCCATTTTTTACACAAATTCTTTTTTAAATCCAGAATTCTGAAAATTTAACTATTCCATTTTTAAATTTTCGTTTAAATTTGGAATGTTTTATCTAAAAATATATTAAAAGTTGTATTTTCTTTAAAAGTCTTTTTTTCATCTGAAAATTGATCTCGCTGTTCGAGAATTAAATTATTTTTGTTAAACATTCAACTATTTTTATAAAGTTATCACTTTTTTCCAAAAAATATTTTGTGAAAATTTCATCTATTTCAAGCCAAGAAAAATAAAAACAATAGCACCAAATAACAGGTGTTCTCTCTTTGATACCTCAAAATCGAATGGGGGTCAGTAGATCAATCTGTTGTAAACACACTAGAAATATCTGTCATAATTAAATCCGAAATAGAGAAAATAAAAGAAAAACAAGATTCATGGAACCACCCCGTTAAATTTAATTAATAATATTAGCATAAATTTTCTTTAATTTATCCAAATCGGTTTTTAAATTCATAGACAATTTTTTTTGTTTTTTTAATATAAAGCATTTCCATGAATTCTCTCTTTCTCTCTATACTTTCACTATGAAAAATTAAATTATTTTTAGAATTAAATTATTTTGTTAAACATTCATATTTTTTATTAAAAATTTATCTTGCTTTTAATCTTTAAAAATTTAAATTATACGAATTTTTTTACATTGTAATCTTTGTATATTAAAAATTCAACTATTTTTATAGAGTTATGATTTTTCTTCAATAAATATTTTTTCAAAAGTTCAACTAGTTTGTTTGAAAATTCCATTTTTTGTATACAAATTCTTTTTTTAATCCAGAATTCAGAAAATTTAACTATTCCATTTTAAATGTTTTGTTTAAATTTGGAAATTTTTTCATCTAAAAATATAAGAAAAGTTGTATTTTCTTGAAAAGTCGTTTTTTATCTGAAAATTGATCTCGCTGTTCGAGAATTAAATTATTTTGTCAAACATTCATCTTTTTTTATTAATAATTTATCTTGCTTTTAATCTTTAAAAAATTAAAATTATATGAATTTTTTCACAGTGTAATCTTTGTCAAATTCAGTTTTTTGATAAAAATTAATTTTTTTACCCGGAATTTATCAAATTTAACTATTACATTTTTATAAAGATATGATTTTTCTTCAAAAATGTATTTTGTCAAAAATTCAACTATTTGGTTTGAAAATTCCATTTTTTGAATCAACTAATAATAAACATTATCCCAGTCAAACTCATGATCAGCATCAACAAAATCCCTTGTATGCCTCGCTATCATTTTTCGTCAAAAAAATATTTCATCAAAAGTTCAACTATTTTGATTGAAAATTCGGTTAAAAAATAATTTGTATAAAAAAGTGAAATTTAAAAAAAAATAGTTGAAATTTCGAAAAGATACATTTTTGAAGAAAAACCATAACTTTATAAAAATGGAATAGTTAAATTTTCAGCATTCCGGATAAAGATTTTACTTTAAAAAAAAACGAAATTTCAAAGAAAATAGTTGAACTTTTGAAAAAATATTTTCTTGAAGAAAAATCATTACTTTATAAAAATATTTGAATTTTTAAATTACAAAGATTACAGTGAAAGAAATACATATAATTTTAATTTCTTTTTAATTAAAAGGAAGATAAATTCTTAATAAAAAAATGTGAATGTTTAACAAAATAAGATAATTCTCTAACAGCGGAGAACAATTTTCAGATTTAAAAAAAAACGACTTTTCAAGAAAATACAACTTTTCATATATTTTAAGATAAAAACAATCCAAATTTAAAATTGAATAGTTAAATTTTCTGAATTCTGGATTAACAAAATAATTTTTATCACAAAAAATACGACTTTTGAAACAAAATATTTTTTTGAAGAAAAATCATTACTTTATAAAAAATAGTTGAATTTTTAACTTACAAAGATTACATTGAAAAAAAATATAGATAATTTTAATTTTTTTTTAAATTCAAAGGAAGATAAATTTTTATTTAAAAAAAAATATGAATGAGTAACCAAATAATTTAATTCTCGAACAGCGAGATCAATTTTCAGATGAATAAAACGACTTTTTATAAAATACAACTTTTCATATATTTTAAGATAAGAATATTCAAAGTTTGAAAAAAACTCAAAATGGAAAAGTTAAATTTTCAGAATTCCGGAGTCAAACAATATAATTGGTATCAAAAAAGTATGAAATTTAAAAAAAAATAGTTGAATTTTGAAAAAATAAATTTAAAAAAAAAACCATAAATTATAAAAATAGAATAGTTAAATTTTTAATATTAATATTTAACATAATAAATTTAAAAAAAACGAATTTTCAAATAAAATAGTTGAACTTTTGAAAAAATATTTTGTTGAAGAAAAATCATTACTTTCAAAAAATAGTTGAATTTTTAACATACAAAGATTAAATTGAAAAAATACATATAATTTCCATTTTTTTCTAATCAAAGGAAAGATAAAATTTTAATAAAAAATATGAATGTTTAACAAAATAATTTAATTCTCGAACAGCGAGATCAATTTTCAGATTTGAAAAATACGACTTTTCATATATTTTAGGATAAAAAAATTACAAATTTCAACAAAAAATTTACAATTGAATAGTTAAGTTTTCTGAATTCCGGATTAAAAAAATAATTTGTATAAAAAAATGGAATTTTCAAAAAAAATAGTTGAACTTTTGACACAATATTTTTTTGAAGAAAAATCATAACTTTGTACAAATGAAATAGTTAAATTTTGATAATTTCGGATAAAGAAATTAAGTTTTATAACAAAAAAATGAATTTTCAAACTAAATAGTTTAACTTTTGACAAAATATTTTTTTTTTTTAAGAAAAATCATAACTTTCTAAAGATAGTTGAATTTCTAACATACAAAGATTATATTGGAAAGATAAATTCTTAATAACAAAATATGAATGTTTAACCAAATAATATATTTTTCGAACAGTGAGATCAATTTTCAGATTTAAAAAAAAACGACTTTCCAAGAAAATGCAGCTTTTCATATATTTTTAGATAAAAAAATATCAAAATTTCAAAAAAATTGAAATTGGAATATTTAAATTTTCAGAATCCGTATTAAAAAAATAATTTTTATACAAAAAAAATAGAATTTTTAAACAAAATAGTTGAACTCTTGACAAAATTCTTGTTTGAAAAAAATGATAACTTTAGAAAAATAGTTGAAATTTTTAACATACAAAAATACATTTAAAAAAATGTATTTAATTTTAATTTTTTTTAAATTGAAAGAATGATACATTTTCAAGCGAAAAGTCTTTTTTTCAAGTAGTTAAATTTGTATAAAAGTATTTTTATTTTTAATACAGTAGTTGAGTTCAACAAAAAATATGAAATTGAAATTTCAACACAAATTTAATTTTCAACTAGTAATTATTAGTTAAGAAAATTGATTTAAAAAACTTATTTTGAATAAAATAGTTTAATTTGCGACCAAAGAGATAAATTTTTGATAAAACATGATGGATCTTTAAGATCGAAAATTAAGTTTTAACAAAAGAGTTCAACCTGAATGATTGATTTTTTAATCAAGAAGATTCTGTTTTTTAAAGTTGAATAGCTTAATTTTCAAACTGGAGTATCAATTTATGCCGGGACCTCTACCTAGAAAAAATTAGTGTCAGCGTGCGTCTAAAAAATCTCGATATTATTTTCAATTTTGATCATATTTTTCTAATTTGAATATTTGTTTTGAATATTCTCAAATTATTTTACCAAATATGCTTAATATTAAAGATTTGTTGACAGATATAATTTATTTATTTTATTAGTACGCATTTAATTAACAAATGTTCAGTAGGGAAGTTTAAACGCAGAAAACAAACAAAACGAAAAATTTTCAACAAAATATTTGTATTTTCAACAAAAAAATCGAATTTTCAAAACAAACAAAAAATATTAAAATTCAAACAAAAACGGTTTGATTTTGAACCAAACTGACGAAGTTTTAGAACACCGTTCAATTTTTAAACAGAAAAATTATGTTTGAATTTGAATTTTCAGCCAAGTGGGTAAATTTTCATTTAACAAAAATATATTTTTAAAAGCGAAAATGGAATTATCAAATTTTCAGTTTCAAAAATAAATTTTTAACAAAAGAAAACAATTTTTCAGCAAGTTGAAGTTAACAAAAAAAACCATTTATTTAAAAAAATAGTTGAAATAGTTTAAATTGTATTTTGAACAAAATGCTCGTATTTCTTACCAGACAGTTGATTTTACAACTTAGAAAGTATGCATTTTTAACAAAAAATCAATTCTTTAAATTATTATAAAAAAATGTTGATCAAAAAGAAAACCAATTTCAAACAAAAAAGTTATATTTTAAATAAAAAGATTAATTTTTTAACAAATAGTCGAACTTTCATCTGAAAAAGAATAAATTTTCAACAAAAAATAGAATAATTAAATTTTCAGGTAAAAAAATTAATTTCGATATAAAAAAATGTATTTTCAACAAAAAAATGAATTTTCTGCCAAATAATTAAATTTTTAACTTATATAGGATATAATTTTAACCCAAAAGAAATAAAAACTGAATGAAATGAGAAATGAAAACCAATGAAAAAGTTTAAGGCTAAGATAAAAAAAATTAGTTTTGAGAAAAAACTACGTTTCAACAAATTTACATGAATTTGCTACCAAATGGTTGAATTTTCAACTTATGAAAAATAAATTTCAACCAAAAATGGAATAGATAAATATTTAAATAACAAAATAATTCAGAAACAACAAAATTTTTAACTAAAACATAAAATTTTCAATAAAAAAAGGTGATTTTTCTGTAAAATTATTGAACGTTAATATTATAAAGGTTAAGCTTTCAACGAAAAATGGAAAGGTTAAATTTAAAAAATTTCAGATTAAAAAAATTATTTTATGAACAAAAAAATAAAAACGAATTTTGAAACAAAATAGTTGACATTTGACCTAATACTTTTTTGACGAAAATGATGACTTTATAAAAATAGTTGAATTTTTAACATAAAAAGATACATTTACAACCAAATGGTCGAATTTAAAAAAAAAATTTAATTCAACCAAGAGTTTTTAAATTGGCAATTCAGAGGAATAAATTTTGTTGAAGACAGTAAAATCTTCGACATGGTGTTTTAAATTCTAAAATGAAACGTTTATTTTTAACAAAGAAGTTGTATTTTCTTGAAAAGTAGTTTTTTAATCTGGAAATTTACCTCGCTGTTCAAGAATCAAATTATTTTTTTAAACATTCATATTTTTTATTAGAAATTTATATTTCTTTTAATCTTTAAAAAATGTAAATTATGTGTATTTTTTCAAAGCAATCTTTGCATGTTAAAATTTTAACTATTTTTAGTAAGTTTTGATTTTTCTTCAAACAAATATTTCGTCGGAGGTTAAACTATTTTGTTTAAAAATTAGGTTTTTTGATGAAAATTAATTTTTTTGTCCGGAATTCTGAAAATTTAACTATTCCTTTTTTATCAAGTTATGATTTTTTTTCCAAAATGTATTTTGTAAAAAGTTCAACTTTTTTGTTTGAAAATTCGATTTTTGTTATAAAAATGATTTTTTAATCCAGAATCCTGAAAATTTAACTATTCCATTTTAAATTTTTTGAAATTTCGAATTTTTTATCTAAAAATATGTGAAAAGTTGTATTTTCTTGAAAAGTCGTTTTTCTTAATCGGAAAATCGATCTCGCTGTTCGAGAATTAAATTATTTTGTTAAACATTCATATTTTTTTATTAAAAATTTATCTTTCTTTTAATATTCAAAAAATTAAAATTATATGTATTTTGTTAAATTTAATCTTTGTATGTTGCAAATTCAACTATTTTGATAAAGTTATGATTTTTCTTCAAAAAACATATTTTGTCAAAAGTTCAACTATTTTGTTTGAAAATTCGGTTTTTTTCTGTAAAAATTAATTTTCTTATCTGTAACTCAAAAAATGAAACTATTCCGTTTTTATAAAGTTATGATTTTTCTTCAAAAAAGGAATTTCGGAATTATCCGAAAATGAAAATTTAACTTACATTTTGATTTTTCTTTATTTAAAAATATAAGATAAGTCGTGTTTCTTAATCGGAAAATCGATCTCGCTGTTCGAGAATTAAATTATTTTGTTAAACATTCATATTTTTGTATTAAAAATTTATCTTTCTTTTAATCTTCAAAACAATTAAAATTAAATGTATTTTTTAAATGTCATCTTTATATGTTACAAATTCAACTATTTTTATAAAATTATAAAATTCGATTTTTTTTGTTTTGATAAAAATTAATTTTCTCATCCGGAATTCTAAAAATTTAACTATTCCATTTTGAATTTTTTTTATTTAAAAATATAAGAAAGGTTGTATTTTCTTGCAAAGTCGTTTTTCTTAATCGGAAAATCGATCTCGCTGTTCGAGAATTAAATTATTTCTTTAAACATTCATATTTTTTCATTAAAAATTTATCATTCTTTTAGTCTTCAAAAAATTTAAATTAAATGTATTTTTTCAATATAATCTTTGTATGTTAAAAATTTAACTATTTTGATAAAGTTATGGTTTTTCTTCAAAAAAAATTTTATCGAAAGTTCAACTATTTCGTTTGAAAATTCAATTTTTTTGTTGATAAATGTGGATAAATGTGTATGTGGAATTCTGAAAATTTAACTATTCCATTGTTATAAAGTTATTATTTTCGTCAAAAAATTATCAGGTCAAATGTCAACTATTTTGTTTCAAAATTCCTTTCTATTTTGTTGTTGATAAAAATATTTGTTTCATCTGAAATTCTAAAAATTTATCTATTCCATTTTTAGTTGCAACTTTAGTCTTTATAATATGAACATTACACTATTTGACAGAAAAATCAGTTTTTGTTATAGAAAGTTACTTGTTAGTTTAAAAATTCGTTTTTCTTTTGTTATGAATTAACTTTTTATTTGAATATTCCATTTTTTCTTAAAATATCATTTTTATAAGTTGAAAATTTAACTGGCTGGTACAAAATTCTTGTATTTTGTTAAAAATAGGTTTTTTGATATAAAGTTTAATTCTTTATCTTAAAATTAATTAATTTTTGTTCTGAAAATTTAATCCTACCATTTTTGTTGTCAATTTATTCTTTTTAAGTGGAACTTTCGACTATTCGTTCGAAAATTCATCTTTACGTTTATAAATATAACTTTTTTGTTTAAAATTGGTTTTCTCATTTGATCAAATTTTTTTTGATAATTTAGCGAATTCAGTTTTTGTTGAAAATGTATACTTGATTAGTTAAGAAATCACCTGTCGCGTAAAAAATTCAAGTATTTTGTTGAAAATACATTTTCATGTTAAAAAGTTATTCTTGCTTATTAAAAATTTATCATTTTGGTTGAGATTTCAACTATTTAAAAAAATTTGTTTGTTGATTTTAACTTGCTGAAAAATTATTTTCTTTCGATAAAAAGTTATTTTTCAAACTGAAAATTTGATAATTCCATTTTCGGTTTAAAAAATATTTTTTTATGAATTAAAAATTTACCTGCTCGGCCTAAAATTAAAATATAATTTTTCTAGTTGAAAATTGAACTGTGTTCTATAAATTTCGTCAGTTTGGATTAAAATCCAACCGATTTTCGTTGAATTTTAATATTTTTTTTTAGAAAATTCCACTTTATGGTTGAAAATTCAACTATTTTGTTGACCATTTTTTTGTTTTGATTCTGCGTTTAAACTTCCCTATTTACAAAAGAAAAAAGTTATGTGTTAAAAAATTTCTATATTTAATATATTTCATAAAATAATTTAGGAATAATCAAAACAAAATAATTAGAAAAACATTACCAAATCACTCAAAATTTAGTCGGGTTTTGAATAATGATTGAAATATTTTCGAGACGCACGATGATACCAATTTTTTTAGGTAGAGGACACGGCACAAATTGATGCTCCGGTTTCACAAAATTTTAATCGTAGACTATTTTTTTGGTATTTGCACCTCTCTCATTGGCTACCCACCCTCGATGAGAAAATAGTCCAAAATTTGATTAGGATGTAGTGGGTGGCTTTTTATGGTATATAAGCGGCGAG
>JAWWLR010004855.1:0-11942 GCA_035041075.1 Acraspis erinacei
TCGCAAAACGTAAGACGCACTTTGTAATTGCATTGTATTTCACCTGAACAAGGTGCAAGTTCCTCGAAAACGATAAAGATGTTTAGGGATAAGAGGCGGCAGTCCATAGCTGTCAAAGTACGTTTCTCGGCCATTTTTACTCACGAGTATGACAATCCAATGCGATTAAGATTTCTTTACCCTATCAAGATTTGCAACTATAAAGGCCAGTCTCCTCCAGATTTTCGGAATTCCATCCGCTGGAAACATCCCACTCGTACACGCTGATATAGTCCGAATTGCTTGAAGAATCTGCAAACTGTTCATCCTTTTTTCCGTATTGTTAGGCACTGGTAAATTTGGTAATAAATTATTTACTTCACATAATGTAGACTGTTTATACTTTTTCTCCACTGTTCTCTTGATCTTGTCCACACCGTTCCCAAAGTCACGGACTCTGGTGAAGGTTTGCTGACTGTTAATGTTTTGATTTTGTTAATTGAAGATAAGCTCTCCTTACGGTTGGGTATATCGCGAAGCATAACTTCTTCTTTTCTCTGATTCTGCAACCATTTTTTTTAGATTAAAAGCATTGTTCAGAGCACATATGAAGATTTCTCCCCTTTTTACACCATGATGGAAACAGTACCCGTTAGTAATATGTAACTTTTTGAAAGCAGGACATGTTAATTCCTCTAAATTGAAAATTTGTCTACTCATTATATTATTCAAAAATTTAGCTTTCTCCCGTCCACGTGTGTATATCTGACCTGCTGTTTTGGCGACCTCTCTGAGGTTTGCGTGCAAATGCTTTACTGGAACGTCTCCCTCGAACCATTCGATTCCACGTAAGCCAATTGTTTTGTTGTCTCGTTCGTTAAGACAGATCGGAAAAGGGGTGTGGTGGAGCTGATATCCAGTGTGCAGTACAATTTTTATCCACAGCAACAAGAGCTACTTCTTTAGAGATAAACTGATCTTCGAGACTTCGGAATCCTTTAATATCTACCACGCAGTCCATATCCTCTTCTTGCTATGAAAGTTTATGTAATGGTAGAGTTTCCGAGAAAGATTCTGGTATTGAGATAAAACGAGAGGCCAGTACGAGGCAGCTAATCAACGCGACAGTTTCCGGTGTAATGATCCCTGATTAAAACTAGTTTGTTTGCTTATGACTGCTTCTGGGCGTCTAACCAGGTGTTGCATATACGAAAATGATTTATGATCAAAGATTCTGAGAACTTCTTATCCACTAAAGTCAACAACAACTTGTCTGGACGCGTCTTGTGATGTTGCAGTTTAGAACCATCACAATGAGCTATTACTAGTCTATAAACTTTAAAGAATTTTAGTAAAGTCAGACACCTCGAGTAAAATTCGACACCCCATGGCTTATTTTGTAAATGTAGTAATTTAAGATGATTTTATTTCGCCCTTTTATTTTTTTTGTATATATATGTATATAAATATCGTGAGGACTTTGCGGTCTTGAGGGAGAAGATTCATCAATCTCTTCATCCCGTGGCGTCATCGAATTGGATTCGCTACACCTCCTTTTTTTGCGAGGCTTCTAGTGTCCAGAGACCATGACATTGATCCCTTCAGGCTGATCCTGGTTGCAGTATGCTTAAATTCGTCTTTAAGGGCACCTGCATATCCGAGGCACGTTCCTGATGAGGGTGGACCATGGGCAGATTACCCGATTGAAGTAAGAATTTTTAGGGTGGATTGACCATAAAATCTTTAAATAGATAGGCAATTCGGCCTCTTTACCGTACCGCTCATTATCTAATTTTATTTTATCTGTGGCGTCAAGGGTTATTCTTAATATAAACCTAAGAATAACGTTCGAGGGTTGGTGGAAACCCCCCTGCAGCAGCAGTACGGTCCCATCCGGCAATCAACAGCCAGGAGTCAGCCACCCCTTACAGCCTCTAGTCCGATGGTTCGGATCCTACCTATTAGGAAAATGATCTACCGTCGGGAAGGAAGGAAGGAAGGACGTGAGGAGTAGCAACAACAGCGAGGCAGACCAGCCGCGTATGGCATCATACGTCTCTCTCTTGACTGCGGAGGCTCGTATCGTGGTTTCCGTGCGCTAGTCTCTCCCCCGTCCATGGTAAGTCCCCTCTTACGGTCGTCGACACGCCGAGTGCGTCTCGCGTCAGTACCGCTTGTAAGCTCGAGGTGAAGACTGCCGACGCGATTTCTCAACTCTTTCCTTTAAAGTAGAATTTAAATCCTCTTAATAGTGGTTCTGCCAGGTTGATTTCCTAAACTTATTTTTATCTTATTCGAGTAATTCTCTAATACTCCTTCACTGTATCGCTATGTATAGTGCCTAAGTAATAATTATGGAGTGCCGGCTAGTATTTTCCTTTCGCCATGGATTATGATGTATCGTGATAGTGTCTCTTTTATTTTTGAAGTAATAAGGATTATGTGAGGATTTCTTATGTGTTATGTGAGTATACAGTGACCCGCCTTCCGACCTCTTTATTTCATAATGTTCCGCCGTATCACAACCTTTACCCCTTCCTACTTCCTTTCCTATTTTTCTTGTATAGCCTCCCTTTCACCACCCCCTCTTATTTTCTATGTTGCCTTCTGCACACACTCCGAATATCGACTCCTTTTTTTTGTAATGCTAGGGATGTCTCTTTTTATTGTATTTATTTCACACCTCCCTCCCCCTTCCTTTTGTTAACTTGTCAATGACCTTAGGCATTATAATTTATTTTATATTATTTATCATTGTTTATTGGTACTGTTAGCCTACTATTTTGTCTTGTCGCCTAAAGAGGATTTGGTTTCTCATCCCCCTTTTTCGCCCTTCCCCTCGGCGGGTCTACTCACTTATCACTATTTATGTTTCCGCTTTCATATCTTTCCTTTTTGTTTATAATGTAGTCGCCAAGTTCCCGGTTACCTTGTTATGTTAAAATTTAGCTAGCTTGTTACGTTTGTTTCCGAGTACGACTCAATTTCGCGGAATTTATCACTGTTTTAATCCAATTTAAATAGAGTATAATCCAATATTTATCTCCTATCTTTTTCTCTGTTATTACCTTAAACTCTTGTCTCTTCTCTAATTTCACTAATTATTAATATTATTATATATATATATATATACGTCATTGTGAAGCAATCTTGCCAAATTTGATTTTATTAACCCCTTCCCTCTACTTAAGGACTGAGCCAGTCTTGCTGAAATTTCGGGGCTTTCTTTTTTTTTGATATGGGATATTTTCGTATCGCGTCTCTTATCGTTCAATTTACTTTGGTACCGTTTTCTTTAAATTGAGGTTAGGAAGTTGGGAAAGTTCTAGGATTTTAGGATTGCTTGATTGAAAGCTGGCGCCCAAACGTGTATTTTGATAGTTTTACATTGGCACGAGGCCTATAGGACTATATTTATTCATAAATAAAATGGCCGCGTGACAGTCTATTTCTAAAATGTTATCATATTCAGCGTAAACAATGCAGTTTATTTTCTTGACAAGTGCTTCCTCGAATCTCACCTCAATACGAAAACTGCAATGTTTTACAAGATTCCAGTGAGAATAAAAATTTGCAGATAAGTCAGGTGTTAGGTCAAAAGCAAAAAGGCAGTAACCATTACCTTAATCATAACGATCAATATAATTGCCCTGATTTAGAAAATGAATACCTGTTCCAGAAAATAGATTGTGATATGCGTAAACATATAGATCACCTTTCGTAAAATCTCGTTTTAATGGTTTTGTGGGATATTACATACCATCAACGTAAAGAGATGAAAAGTTAATTTGATCATTTTTCTAATTAAATGGGTTGATCGCTTTATTACCATTAAATGCTCTATTTTCCACAAAACCGATGATTCTCTTTTGGGTAGCTCTCCGAGAATCATGTTGTCTAGAGTATCGCCATGAATTCCAGCGTGTAGAGTAAGTGTCTTGACTTCCACCCGTTTAATTGGATGTTTTGCCGTTTCTTGAGAAAGAGCTTTTGCATGTCCAAGTAGAACTCCGGGGCTTATTTTGCACCTTCGAACCAAAAGAGCCGCTCCATGATATGTAGACTACACTCATTGGTGGGATCCATGAGGCAAAAAGAATGCTTTGTTCGAACAAAATCGAAGAAGCATTTCGACACCGCTGAGAAGAAATTTGTTTTAGTTGAAAATATCGAAATGCAAATGTCCGATAAGGTCCACTGTCTCACCTGCAGCATAGAATCCTCGACGGATGTCGAAACCTGTACCATCTGTTGATAAATCTTCCATTTTTCCAGCGATGTCGGTATACCACAGGACACTCGTCAGGTGACTCTTTTTCGCAGCTGGTCCATAATGGAGTAAAGTTTCGATTTATGCTCGGCATGCATAAGCATTATCTGGTGGGGATATGAGGTTTAATTGAAGTACTCGTCCACCTGATTGAACATTGAGTGAAGTAGCCTACTACTTCTGTACCGCCTATAAGAAGGCAAGCGAGACACAGACCGGGACTAGTTGAGTGGAGAACGGGAAACCGTCGTCCACAGCCCGAAGGCATCATCCGAGCATCTTCTCTGAAAGAAGTTTGAGGTTTTTTCGATTATCTAGGTACGCTATTCCAGGATCTCGATTATTTAAACTTTTTATTACTTAGGCAGGCCTGAAAAAGGCTCCAAACCTTTTCTTTACCTGTTTTCAGCTTATTATCGGGTACGCCATTACAGGATCCGAAACTTTGACATTTATTTTATTTGTTGTCGTGTACGCTGTTACAGGCTCCGAAATTTTGATATTATTTGTTTATTATCGGGTACGCTGTTAAAGGCTTCGAAATCTTGATATTATTTGTTTATTATCAGGTACACTGTTACAGGCTCCGAAACTTGACATTTATTTTGTTTTACTTGCTATCGGGTGCGCTGCCACAGGCTCCGAAATTCTAGTACCTATATTTCAGCTTATCGTCGGGTGTGTTCTTATTACCTTCGAAGCCTTGAGACTGATTTTATTTATAATCGGGTGCTCGGTCACAAGCTCCGAACTTTGATTCTTCGCTTATTTCGGGTACGCTGTATGGGCTCTGATCCAAGATACATAGACTGATTGTTAAACTAGCAACGGAGAGACTTATTGGTGATAGTTGCACTAGAGGATGAAACCAATGCCAGTATTTATGATAGTGATCTCGAGACTGATTTAATGTATTTAATGTATTAAAACTTTCAAGATCCTCGACACAGGTCTAATGTATAAAATAAAGTCAATTCCAAATTTTGTAATCGAATGACTGAATAAATACATTCATTTAGTTACACCAGGAATTCTTCAATTGTTTTCTCTTTCTGGGTTCTAAACATAAGTTACTGAGGCTTTAGAGTAGAAGTAAATATTAAAAATCAAATAAAAGAACTCTTTCAGTATGTAAAGAGGAATGTAATTAGCTGAAGCAAACTGGGTAATCTGTGTAGATGCAAATACATAATTTTGAGTTGCAACAGGAATTATTCGCAAAAGCGGGGTTTGGGTATCGCCTGTGATAGTGGTTCACATATATCACAGTAAATAAACATTTTTTCAGGAAGACCTCGAGCTAAGCTCTGAGGATGATTATCAAATCGGGTATCAACAGACACAAATTCCTGCGGTGCGAAACCTAGAATGCGTGATAGTTTTTCGCTAATTATAAAAAAGTGACGTCCACTTATGTCACAAGTATTCGAACAAACTTTTTCAATTCTTACATAACAACCTTCTTCTTCTCTGTAAATGAGTTTCACATGGCCAAGTCCAATCTCTGTATCGTTTATGGTTTATGGTTTATGGTTTATGGTTCATCGTTTATGGTTTTAACAAGATCGCTTATCTTTCTGTAAACACCCGGTCGAAAAAAAGAGACTAGGGGTTTCCTCCACTTAACGTCCAACACGTTACTTTTATACTTTTTTCTAATTTCATTATCTGCAAGTTCATCACGTTCAATGTCACTTTTTATCACATAAGGCAGGTCAAAATTTTTAAGCAAGTCTTTTTAAAACATTTCCGGTTCTTGCTTCTCACTTTGCACTTTATTATCCTCATCATCATCATCTTGAGTTCTTTCTTTCTTTTTCGCCTGTTTCTTTCCATGTTTTATTCACATTTGACAAAAGAGCTACACGATTTTCCATTGATTTCGATGAATCTTGTCTTATATGTAGAAATTTTCGGGGAAATTGAATTTCTGCAAGCCCTATCACCCAACGGCCGTGTAGACGAATCTCGTGAGGGAGTTTAATTTTAAAACGGGTAGTAGTATTACTTGGAAAATACTTCATACTGCTATTACTCGCTAAAATTATGTGAAATTGATCTTCATTCATTTTAAGACTTTGAGACCTGATGCTGGAATCCAAGAGTTAAATTTAAACGGATAACCTGCCCACTTGACAAAATATCGCTGCTTCGATCATTTTCCTTTCGTTTGAATTACTCATTATTTATAAACTCCTCGCTTTTATCGTGCTTATCCTTTTTTGAACTTCTGACAATTCGCACTCATAAAAAAACCCATCAATAGCTTCACCTTTAAGATCTTGCAATTCGTAAACACAAGTCGCCTGTTTTCGTGAGTTAATTACGCATTTCATTTCAAAAATTTCTTGAGTCCAGCCAAATTCATATCCTTTCTCAAAGGCATCTCTTTCTTTACTGATGCGCACAAGGTCACCTGTCTTATGCCTAGGTTTTTGACACGGCTGTACGAAGAATCGCAACGCGTTGATTAGAATTCAAACGACAGAGTGCATGTAATGCTATGGTGTTTTTTCCACCAATATGTTTACGTGTGTCCACCGCCATTACAAACATACAACTGGTATTTTTCCACTGTCACTACTACTCTTTATACCTTTCTGAGGTATATAAACATAGGAAAAATCATCAGTCGGAAAAATTTTTGTTCTAAAACGACAATTATCGCGTGTGGATTGTTTCAAATCTAGAAGAAGATACCCGTGAGGTTTCGAAATTGCATCATGATAACTTTCTTGTAAAAAACGTGAGTTGTCCGGATATTTTTTTCGCGTAAGATTTTGAAATTGTGCTCGATCTCGAGGATTTTTAAAAACAACGATATAATTAGCATTAAGTGAGACATCTTTCTGACCATTCCTATGATGAAATAAATTTTGTGATATCGAAATAATACGAAGGTTTTTATGATGACTACCTTTTGCAAATAAGTCAGCAATAGTATTATTAGATTATTAATGCATAAGATCATCGATAATGACTAGTTTAGATCTATTGTCGCTCGAATAATCAGATACATGTGGCAAACCCTCGTGAAATTCAATCAACTCTCCATATTCTGGATAGGGTGATTGCTATTCTGAATAATAGAATAAAATATGTTCAAAATTAACATCGCACATTTTCTTGACATTCCACCTACTTGTTTTATAGATTTTTATTATTTATATCTGGTAAAAAGTTTAAAAAGGAGACAATTCAAAATTTGAGTTTCGTATAAAACCCAGACTTTGAAAAGCAATCGCCGCTTATGCAACGTATTAGCTTTTCATGTGCGGGAACCGGTTCGCGCGCGCGCGCCAGCTGTGTTAGCTTATCGAGTCTGGACCGGCTGGGTGCAAGATGAAAGTGCGAACTTAACCCTCCTAGATATATAAATAAGTGTTCGGTGTCGAAAATCAAAGAATGAAAAAACATGTGGAATTTAGTTAAAAGTGGCTATGTTAAGAACTCTGTGTGGTCCCTTTTCAAGCCTGAACATCTTTTCAAATTGGAAATTGAAAGAAGAATTTTTCTTTGTATATTATAGTTTAACATAACTTCCTCTATCAAAAAATGTGACGCATTCTCCAAGAAATTTATTAGAAAAATTAATAGAAATAAGAATGGTATATTAATAACTATGTTCATAGCATTAATATACCATTTTTGGTATATATTCTTTTGCTAACGGCAACTTTACCGCAGAATCTGAATTGCAATAATTCAAATGTTTATCTTAATTTTTTTTATTTCTTGTTGCATAGTACGGAAAAGATACTATAGGGATACGATAAGGGTGCGCTGTAGTGTCAACGCCTTCAATTTAAAAAAAATGCGCCATCGAGAATGTTCTTACGGGGAACAGAGTATAAATAGAAACTTAGAGGGCAAGAAGCTAATTTCGAAAAGTAAAGTATAAGATATTACGACTCAGACAAGGGGAAGGTGAGGATCAAGAATTTACATAAATATGAAAGGGTACAAAAGTAAAAGTGAAGAAATTCATAAACCTGGTTTAAAAAAAAACGAAAAACGAAACTAAGCCCGCGCATGTCAGGTAGAGGATGAAGAAAGTGTCCTTGCTGATAAAGGAAGTTCAAGGCTATTGTGAAAAATTATGAAGGGATTGTTTAAGAAGAAGAGTGATGAAGCTTGAATCACTTTTGCCAAGAGTAATGTTGTATGGTGAGGAAATATGGGAACTGAAAGAATATGAGAAGGTGGAGAGAGTGAACGAAGAATATCTGATGTGCACCTTAGGTATATAAAAAACCATGCCAGGGTAAATAGTTCAGGAAGAAGTAGATTGGTTTATAGTTCGAATAAGCACAACAGAAAGAGCGTGTAAATTTAAAGAGAAAGCGTGACAAACTGAAAACAAATTATTTTTGATGAAATGTATGTTAGAGAAGAAAAAGACCAGGGATGAAAGAAATGGAGAGAGATCTTATAATGGGAATGGGCTTGCAGGTTTAGAAGTTAATAGAAAGCATATATTCTAAGTATAATATGTAGGCAGTGATAGTCGAAGAATGACATTGAGAAGAAACAGAAGAAATTGAAATGTTCCCTAGTCTTTTCCAGATTATTCGCGATCACACTCTCATATCAAAATCATGATATCATCGGTCTTCAATGGAAAAATTCTTCTTGTCACAGAATATCTTAAAGGACGATACTCATCCACAGCTGAATGCAAGAGATTATAAGTGATTATCTGCTTTTCATCTACAGATTGTAGACTATTAAATCCACACGAATAAGCCGATCGTAGAAATAAGAAAAAGGCATCCTCATCAATATTCCGAAAATCACGATACTTATTGTTGTCGATTTCAACAAATCTACTTGTTTCCCAAGAGATGAACATTATTAGACACAAGTTTTGTTATAAAAATGGTCTCTATTCGCCCCGGCGCACATCTGCACTATCTTAATGCTCACCACGCTCTTCTACCCCACGCTCCTCGCACCCCCTTTAATTCGAAGTTTCGATAACTCGCGAAAGCTTCTAAAAAGCCCCATAGGCGAGAAGATATACTAGGGCAGCACGGATACATCAGATCGGTTCTCAGTAGGCTGTGTAGGTTGCGTGGTGGTCGAGACAGACAAAAACAAAGCGATATGAATATCAGTAGTTGAATAAAGTGGGAATATTGGTGCTAGAAGGAAAAGCAAAGAAGGACATGGATTTTCGTGCTCGGTGCCGCTCTTTGGATAGTGTGAATTAAAATAGAAGCACAAGGATGGAAAGATAAGTGAAGGTAAGCTCATGTAAATAACGATATAATGGAAGATACATAGAGTGTGTGTTAATAGAGCGCAAGAGTGTGGATAGAAATATAATCAGAAATTTTAAAATGTAGAGAAGAGTGTTTAATGTAAGACTATCTTGTTCACTCAAATAAAAAACTTTAATTATAAAAAAATCATATAGTATGCATATACTCAACTCTAGCACAAAATTTTGATGATTTTATTAAAATAAAATAAGATACGATTCATTGTCAGATTTAATTTAGACTATGCTGATTTGGCACCTAGTATTTTTACCACCCGTAAAATTACTACCTTTTTGCGGAGCATGGGCATTGGCTGGGCGTGAGTATAGCAGCTGTATAGAAGTAGTCACATTACGATCGGGATATTCAAATAGATGCGCCATATGTTTTCATATTATTAAACACACGTATTAATTAAATTTTACTTTTTATCAATTATTTTACAAAATATATATCCTAAATTTAAAAAGTAGAGTTTTAGTATGATACGCGTATCCCAGTAAACAGCAACCCGCCAATAAATGTAGTTAGTGAGCATCAGGCATGACTTTCTGCAGGATGTACGTGGTGTAGATCGTAGCTTTTCAGGTATCGAAGACAATCTTAAAGCAGGTGAGAGTCCAGGTGTCCAGGGTGACCTTCTATGGGGTGTACGTGATCCGCTTCTTAGTTTTTCGAGTATTTAACCCAATCTTGCACCAGGTGAGAGTCCAGGTATCCAGGGTGACTTTCTACGGGGTGTACGTGCTGCCCTTCATATTTTTTCGAGTATCTAACAGAATTTTTCACGAGGTGACGTTCCAGGTTTCCAGGGTGGACTTCTACGAGAAGTTAATGGTGCGCTTGGTAGTTTTCCGAGCTCTTGAGAAAATTTGCATTAGGTGAGGGTCTAGGTGTCCAGGGTGGACTTCTACGAGAAGTTAATGGTGCGCTTCGTAGTTTTCCGAGTTATTGAGAATAATTGCATTATGTGAGGGTCTAGGTGTCCAGGGTGGACTTCTACGAGAAGTTGGACCCTCACCTAATTAAAATTTTCTCAAGAACTCTAAAAACTACGAAGAGTACCACGTACATCCCGAAAAAGGTCACCCGGGACCCCTGGACGCTCACCTGGTACAAGATTTTCTCCAGAACTCGAAAAACTACGAAGCGCACTATTAACTTCTCGCAAAAGTCTACCCTGGATACCTGCACCCGCACCTGGTACAATATTCTGTTAGATACTCGAAAAACTACGAAGCACACCAATAACTTCTCGCAGAAGTCCACCCTGGATACCTGGACCCTCTCCTGGTGCAAAAATCTGTTAGATACTCGAAAAAATATGAAGGGTACCACGTACACTCCGTAAAAGGTCACCCTGGGCTCTCACCTGGCGCAAGATTCTGTAAAATACTCGAAAAACAACGATGCGGACCACGTTCACCCCGTAGAAGGTCACCCTGGATACCTGGACTCACGCATGGTGTAAGGTTGTCTTCGAAACCAGAAAAGCTACGATGTACAACACGTGAACCCTGCAGAAAGTCATCCCTGATGCCCACTGACTTTATCTATTGGCGGGTTGTTGTTTACTGGAATACGGGTATTATACTAAACCTCGTTTTTTAATTTAGGACATATATTTTGGAACATAATTTCTAAAAAGTAAAAGGTGGTAATCGTACCGGTGGTAAATATGCTAACTGCTGCTGATTTACAGAAATTATTCATTTTATTGACAAATCGATATGTTATAGTACTTGATTATGAATTTCTAGAAGTCACAAGAATTTACAAGAGTACGATGGCAATTCAGGATATGGTCGACAAAATAGTAGAACTTTCCACAACAATCCGAAAAAATAATTTGTCGATATAAATCATAAATATAATCCAAACTTAATAATTATCATTTTAAAATGAAGGTAAAAAAAGTAATATTCACAACTTAAATAAAACCGTCGTTGAAATAAATAGCAGATTTAATAACATAAGTTGCGATGTCAGTTAGAAAAATTAACATTCACAATAGGAAGGTGCGATGAGAGGAAAAAAACTTAAATATAATAGTTTGCGAAAGTTCCTATTTAGGATAGGAAATCCAGAGCCGGCTGGCTTCATATGAGCCGCGGTTTAGCAGGGTCATCAATTTCTAAATCACATAATGTATTTGATCACAGGCAAAAGTCATAAGGACAACCCAAGAATTTCGCTAGGATCGGGTACTAATCTGAATAACTGCCCCCGATCTCGGCGAAATCGCGGTAAAATTTCACCCTGAGCACACGGAGCGACCCAAGGACGACCGCATTCTGCATTTTCCCGCAAGTGTTTTCGTATATTGTTCACACGCAGGTATGCTTTTCAGGGTATTGACTAGTGAAAGCTTGGCACCTCCAAAAGCGCCGATGATAAGGACGATTAATTTAACAGAATATTCCGGGTAC
>JAWWLR010004913.1:0-11937 GCA_035041075.1 Acraspis erinacei
GCATTGAAAAGCTGCAGTGATCGGAATTTTGAATATTCATAGTTTTTCATGTATGATGGTACTCTTAAAACTTCAGAACAATTTACTGTGACTTTCAAAAATTCTTTCGAATTTTTCCGCCCTCGAAATCTGCCGCCCTGTACCTGGGCACCGAGAGCACCTATTATAAATCCAAGGCTGTACATAATATACTATTTTGTGGGTTCAAAATTAATTACTTGACTGAAAATTTAAAAATAAATTTCACATGAATACGCAGTATTTAGGTAGTTCTATAGTGCAGAAAAATGTGGCATTCTTTGACATTGCCCTTCAACTAAAACTCAATCCTTAATTACATGTTTGAATTTGGCAAAATTTTTTCCTTCGAGTTTTTCAAAGGTCCCAATTGGCAATTTTTAGCGACAGATAGTTGAACATTTAATAAAAAGGGATGAATTTTCAACATAAAATGGAATAGTTAATTTTTGCGGTTTAGAACATAATTTTATTTCCAAAGGAATTGAACAAAATACTAAAATTTTGAATCCAAGCAGTGATTCTTTGAAAAGAAGAATAAATTACAATTCTTGACGGAAATTCCCTGTTCTAACTTAAAATAATATTTATTTCCAGTATATCCTGTTATAAATAAGAAATATAGTGGAACACTCTAGGCCTATATATCGTATTAATAAACAAATTGTGTGGAAATTTAAATTTTTATAATTTAACTCGGAATTAAATTACTTTTCTTAGGGGTCAGTCGTGTCGTCTTTGATTTTAATGAATGGCGTCAAGGCCTGGTAACACCTATCTGCAGCGGTCGCATCGCTCTGGGTCGTATGGCACTTGATAGAAGAGGCCATCTCTGGCTGCCTCTTAATGGAGGTTCACATGTAAGTATTCAATATGTTTGAAAATGTTTCACAAAATGAATCTTTCAATAAAAATAACATTTTGAAATTTTCCTTAGGTACTTGAAATTAATCCAAGGGGAACTAATGACGTGGTTAGATCCATTTCCGTGAGGAATGCAGCCAGACTGAACGCATGCGCTTTTGGAGGTGCTGACATGAATATTTTATACGTATCTTCACTGCCATCTGGATCCGCTGAAACAGGTTCATCTAGGCATCAGGGTGGTACGCTGTTCGCAATCTCTAAACTTGGCCATGGCGTAATAGGATATGATTCACGATTATTCGAATTGCCTCCGCCAACTCCGGCAGTACCAGTACCCGGAAGCTATTACTGGTCGTAAACGTGGGGGTTGCACACGGTTTCGCAGTGGGGGAAAAAGATAAATTTTTTGCATCAAAATAACATACAACCCAAAAATGATTTCGAATTCCAAACGTATCTATTTTCTACCCAGTTTAATAATTATGTAGGACAATAAACAAATATGTTAACATAAAGCTCATAAATATGAAACGAATTTCACAAAAAAAAAATTGAGAAAAAAGCTTATAGAATTTCTAAGAGAGATGTCGAGGCTCATTTTTAAATTAGGCTTTCCATTTTTTTTTATAAATATAAAAAATTTGACAAAAAATTTGCCCCTTTTTTATGGGACGTTCCCGGTGCTCGGAATTAAAATGAAAATGGTTGAAATATCCTAATTGTCGTAGATTAACATTAGTTAAATATATTCCAATATTATGCAATAAACAAACAAAAAATCATAAACACATTATTTATTGAAAGAATATTCTTTAAAATTTTCAATAATTCAACGTTACATAAAGTCATATTGCAAAAAAATTTGAATAAAAGCAACATAATGATGAAAAAATTTATTCTTGAGATTTTTATTGTTAATATTACAAAATAACTTAATAAACAATTGCACTAATCAGGCATTTTTCAACAGAAAAATTCGTTTTTTTCATATTTTTTTTATTAGGGGCTTTAGGATAATTTTAGAAATTTTTTTATTATGTTGATTAACGTTGTGATTTTTTTAAACAAATTTTATAATCAAATGCATTCTTCGGACATTCGCTGGAAGGGAAACCCGTTTTTTCAATGCAATTTCTTTTATTTGTGACATTCATGAAAATGTTAGCAACATTTATAAATAGTTGATACATTTTTTAAAAGAAATTTAATAAACAAGTGCATAGATAAGGCATTTACCGAAAAAAAATTCATTTTATCAATGGCAACTTTTTTAATTAAGATCTTCATGAGAATTTAGGAAAATTTTCATAATTCACTGATCAATTTTTTTATCTTATTAAACAATTATAATTAAAAAATTTAAATTCGGGTTTCTGTGGACAAAAAATTCCTTTTTTCCATCTCAGTTTTTTAAACTGGGAATATCATGATAATTTCAAAATAATTCATAATTATTTGATAAATTTTATAGTTTTTTGAGAAAATGAATTTGAAAAAAGATTTGATTCGGGATTCTTTTGAGGAAAAAATGGGTTAGTTCATGCATTCTGTGATGTCTTAAACAATATAAATCAAAATATGCATTATTTGGAAATTTCTGGAAGAAATAGTTCTTTTCTCAATCTTAGTCCTTTCAGTTTCAGTTTGCCATTACTTCAATTCCTTTAATAAGACTGATGGGTCACAATAATGCATTTTTTAATTATATTTGTTTTAAAAAAAGTAAACTTTATCAACTAATAATACATTTTCCTGCAATTATCATGAAGTTCAGAATTAAAAAGACTGTCGCCGAAAAAAATAAATTTCTCCTTCCAAAATTGCCACAATTAATGCATTTTTTTGTTAAATTGCATTTGTTTAATGAAATTTTTGGAAAAAGTCATGAAATTGATAAATAAGTTAAAATTTTTTTCTGAAATGATTCAGAAGTTCCTTATTAAAAAAGGCTTATAATATTAACAATAGTAATCTCAAGAAGAAGCATCCTCATCATTTTCTTGTTTTTAACCGAATTTCTTGCAATGGAACTTAAAAAAACGTAAAATTATGGAAAATTGTAACAAAAACATTCATTTGACAAATAATTTTTATAACAATTTTTTTTTCTTATTATTTAATACTGGAATATCTTTAACTAATGCTGCTTAATGAAACTCAGGCGATTTCAACAATTTTGATGTTATTGAGGATCACCGGGAACGTAAAACAGAAAAATGATAATATTTTCGTAATATTAGTTTTGTTCATAAAAAAATTGAAAGCCAGATTTTTTATTGTCCTACATAATTATTAAGCAGATTCGAAAATAAATATTTTTATCATTGGAAATTGCTACAAAAAAAGGAAAATGTAGCCTTTTGGTGTCCCAAAAAAGTTTAATATATTTTGAGTCTATCGAAATAAAGGTTTAAAAAATTTCTTGTTTGCAGAGTTCTTAAATATTATTAAGTTTCAATTCTTTTTATACTTGCAGCTCAAAGAAGTCTTCTGGCCTTTTTTCAGATTTTAATTTATCATTTTCTGAGAGATGATTCCTATTTAATTTACGATTGTCTTTCAAAATTTGTTTAACATGTTTGCAAATAGGAGGATTAGGAATACATCCATTAGGAAGACTTAATTACAATACTTTAGGCCAGAATAGAAATATTTTAAAAAAGAAACGGCGCCTTAGAATTTTTTAAAATTTATATTTGCCATTTTCATTTTTGGGCCTCGTCGATTTTTTTCTCCGTTATTTCTAGACTTCAAACTTCAACACGTGCTCGAAAAATGTTAAACTACAAATTAAAAAAATTAATTCTTGTAGACAACAAAATTCTGATATAACAAGATTGACAGTAATTCCAGCTAAAATTAAAGAAATTAATATGAGATTAAAATCCTGCTTAGCGCCTAATAATCAAATTAATGTACAGAATTCCTGAAAACAAAACCAAGAATCCACAAAAAGAATCTGGGTCTTATCGATAAATTTCTAATTTTTTTGTATGTTTCTAACAACCCACACATGCTCACCAAAATGTCTAAACTACATTTTATGAAAATAAGTTCATGATACCAAAGTAATTTTGTTTTAAATTTGCTATATTGCCAATTTTGATTCCTGGGTCTGGGGGATTTTTTTAAATGCACTTTTTGTCAACAAAAATTTCTCATGTATCGGAAATAATTTTCCTATTTGCAAAAGTGTTTAAAAAAATTCCGTCAACAGTGATAAATTAAATAGAAATTATCTCTCAGAGGTCTTTAATCTACATTTAATTTTTTTTTTATATAAAAAGCGTCTCTTCTCCATTAATGTCAAAATTCTCCCAGTTCTTGGCGCCACCTCAGTGCTATATTATACAATACAATTTATGTTTTTTTTTTAGTTTGATTATAAAATACAATTTATGTTTTTTTTTTAGTTTGATTATAACTCATTTAATATAAATAATAATAATAAATAATTTATTTAATGCTTTTTATGTTATCCATTGCTTAATTATTACTAGCTGATTAATTTATTCACAATATTAAATTACATTTGACTATGAAAATAAATTTACACTTCTTAAAAATATTGTTTATTTTCAACTAAGTAGGTCAAATTTTAAGCATTAAGGTGAAATCTCATTTAAAATATGTAAAAAAACTAGGAAGATAAATTTTGTGCAGAATAGACCAATTATATAAAAAATATAATAATTTTCAACCAAACAGTTGGACTTTTAAAGCATAAAGGTAAATATAAAATAAAAAAAAGAATAGTTAAGCTTTCAATTGAAAAATTAGTTTTCAACATAAAAAAATCCAAATTGTCCAAGATAAAGTCAGAATGTTCTACAGAGTAGATTAATGAATTTTGGTTGAATTTTCAACTTCATTTCAAAGATTTGTTGAATATTTCAAAAAGAATCATGAAGATTTTTCTTTAATTTTTTAGTTCCGGAAGATTTAAAAAAATCATTTTAAAATTACATATAGAGGATTTGAAAACATTTTTGGAATAATCTAGAACAGAAAAAGATATAAAAAAAATTTAATACACAATACAGATTGTTGACGAACTTTGTTTAATTAAGTCTACATATGGGAACATTTAAAAAAGTACAAATCATTATTAAAATTTAAAAAAGATATCCCAGTAAACTTTTTTCTGCTCTAAAGATTTTCTCAACATATTTAGGAAGAATTGAATTGTTTGAAAAAATGCTTAGAATTAAAGAAAAATTAAAAGATAAATTTAAGTTTAGAAATGCCGTGAATTTCATTCTTCAAGAATCACAAATTTGAAATTTTTGTATGTGCCAATTTTAAAATTTCGTAAATTCTTTGCTTTAAATATTTTCTTTTGCCGGAGCTTTACAGCTTATGAATTTTGTTTTTCAGCATTATTCAGTCGTCCCATATGTGATTATGAAAAATTAAAAAACTGTTACATTAAAAAACACGAAAGAATTAATTATAAATATTATCTTTATTTATTGAAAATATTTTTCGTTTAATTTTGTCTACTTTTATGATTTCGTTATTACTCCTCACTGCAAATTATTCGATAAATGTAATAAAAATAATAATAAGAAGAAGACAGCTCTAAGAAATATTAATTTAATTAATTTAAATTAATTAAAAAATTATTAATTAATTAGCAAAGTAAATTCATTTTTGACAAAGTAGTTCAAGTTTTAACCAAAACTGAATTTTCAACTAATTTCAACATTCCTCTTTTTTCACTTTTTTCTATATCTTGGTCATGAGAAACATTTGTCCAATTTTAATTTGTTTCAATTAAAAGTTATTTGAATTCAAAAGTTTAAATTTTTTAAATAATTGTATTCGGAAAGCTTTCAACTAAAAATAGTATAAGTTCAATTGTTGTGAATGGCAAATGATCTAATTTCAAAATTAATAATCAATCGTTTAATGTATAGATTGTTCGATTTAATATAAATTTATTTTTTAATTTAGAAAAATCTGAATTAAAACTTTTTAAATATCAACTACTTGTAAATCAAATTTTCTAGTTTTCGAAATAAATCAAACTAAATGTTCTTTTTAATATCCTGCAAAGCTTAATCACTATGCCATAAGGGAATATTTAAGAAATATGAAAAGCGCCAGACAAAAAGTAGTCAATTGTCCATAATTTTTTTCAAAAAAATACAACACTTTGACGGCTTTAGTTCGACAATCTGAAAGACTTGGGCTCGAGTCGCAGCGAGGCTATCGAATATTTTTTCACACCTTTCAAATTAATATTTAAAAAGTATTAATTCTATTACAGTAGAAACAAAATTAACATCAAAACAATTTTAACAAAATAGTTGTCTATCTAATGAAATAGCTCAATTTTCCACCAACAAAGACCGGTGCTCAACCAAATAGTCGAATTTTCACAAGATAAACCTCTAGCCACTGGTCCCATTTAATGGTGCTTTAATAAAGTAATTGAACAATTATTCACCGGATAGCCAAGATACAGGTCTAGACAAAGTGAGCATTGTTAATTTCACTCTCCAATATTGTAATATAGTGAGCATCGTTAGGCTAATTCGTTCGATTTTATTGTAGAAGAAACACTATGCACTTTATTCATTTAATAGGGAATAAAATAAGAAATGTTAAGTTGTGCTATTTAATATTAGAGTACGATAATTTACACGAATAATAATGGTTGTGGAATTGATGGAAGGTAAAAACAACAAAAGTCCTCCAACCGGATTAATTTTTTATAAGATCGGGCGGCCAGATCACTATTCCACCGACAGCACACCAAACCTCTGTTTATTTATCAAATAAAAACACTGACCAGCTAAGGTACAAGCTGGGACACCATTCGAAAATAAATTCAATCCAGCTGTCAATACAACAAAATAAGGAGGGCTGGTAAACACCAACACAGCGCAGCGACTCCACGCAACTAGAGGAGTCAGCAGTAATCAGGCACCATCACGGCCAGAGGTCATGTGCAACTAAGCAAGAGGATCTACCGAAATCACTGGTCAAGCGCGAGTGGCATGGCGCGCTAGTTTCACGGTGAACGACGAGTGGCAGCACCTGACGAACCATCGGGTGAAACCGAAAATGGTGGGAGGCACTGAACTTTCTTCTCCGTGTATGCAAGCAGGATAATTTTTGGATTATCGAGAGTAAATATGTATATACAGTTAATTTGGAGTAATCGTGTACAATCCAGTGCCATCCTCCTCCGCTGGACCGTGTTTTTTGGACTTGTTTCCGCCTTGTATTTATCCGAAAGTCCAGACTCAAATTAAGTAGATTTTTCTTACCAAATCATAATCCGCCAAACGGGTCTACAATTCCAGAATCAAGTGTCTCTTCTTCGAACTCTTAGTAGATGTGGATAAACATCATCATGTCAGGATGCATATAATTTCTGTTACTCTTCCAGTGGACTAATATAATTCTCTTATTATTTATTTATTATTAATGTATTTTCTTATAAACAACAACGGGAACAGCAAAAGATACGTGACCTTCTATTATGTAAAAAATTATTATCAACAATTATTCAAAGTAGGTTGGCGTGGATCCAAAGGCATGTGCGGGTGGCTGTACTGCCAATGTAGATTCCCAAGGATGCAGCTCTTGCAGCCAATCAGGTGTAAAGACATGCACTGTTTTGCATGAAAACCCATTTCAGGGGATATGGTTTTTCATACGTTGTGACAGTTTCCAAAGCCCTGCAAGGATTAAAATTACGTGGAAGAATATGAAGCTATGGTTTCTGATGTATTTTAATCCGTATTAGGCAAATTTGTACTCAGATCATTTTTCATTTTTTGCAGTTTTCTCGAAAAGTAACTGGGAAACCCCCAATCTGACTTCGGATTCGGATACAGCGACGAAAAATACATAAGAATTCACCTGTCCGGTGATCTGCTCAGGATACTTTTTCCCTTTTGTGGGCCTGTGTAATAGTTTATGCATTTTTTCCGTTTTTCGTCTTCTTTCACTTTCACGACGAAATGGCAACGCATTTTTTCTTAAAACTTTCACACATTATTCTGGCTATAGACACACTGCCGCAACATTCAAATGAGAAAATTGTATAAATACTACATAATTAATAAACGTTTGAGCATTCCAGATGATAATTAATAACAGATTTTGCATTTTCCCCGTCTCTCGAATTCTTTGCCATTTTACTGCCAAATGGCAGTTTCTTTTTTCTTAAAACTTTCACAGAATATGCTAATGATATACCGAGATATACTGCCCTAACTTCCGTATGAGAAAATTATTTTAATTCTAAAAAATAATTCATAACAATTGTGGATTTTTCGCCGTTTTTTATGACTTTTTTACATTTACCTCCGAAATGGCAACGCCTTTTTTTTGAAACTTTGAGAGATTTTCCTAGTGGTATTCCTAGGAATAGTCTCGCTACTTTCAGATGATAAAATTGAATGATTTCTACATAATAATTAATAACATTTTTGGCATACTTCCGTTTTTAGTATGTTTTTCCATTTCAAAGCGAAATGGCACTGTGTTTTTCCCTGAAAATTGCACAGGTTATTTTGGCGGCAATGCTGGAAAAACTTTCACCACTCTCATATTAGAAAATTGAATGATTTCCACATCATCATTAATAACACTCTGAAATTGCAACGTCTTTTTGCTTTTAAGCCTTCAGAGATCATTCTCCTGATAAACCTGGACATACTCCCGTAACCCCCATAGCAGAAAATTGAATAGTTTACACATAATTAATAAAAGTTTTAGCATTTTCATGGTTTTTTGTCTTTTTTGCCTTTTAACTCCGAAAGGACAAAGCCTTTTTCCTTGAAAATTTAACAGTCTATTTTGGCGGTAAATCTGGAAATACTCACGCCACATGAATAGTAGAAAATTGAAAGATTTCCACATAATCGTTTATAACAGTTTATGAATTTTCCGGTTTTTCGTCTTCTTTTCAATTTTACTCCAAAAAGGCAACGTATTTTTTCTTCTAAACCTAAATGGATTACGCTGTTGATATACCTGGACATACTCCCGTAACCCGCATATTAGAAAATTGAATTGTTTACACATAATTATTCAAAGTTTAAGCATTTTTCCAGTTTTTCTTCTTCTTTTCAATTTTACGCAAAAATGGCAACGTGTTTTTGCTTCTAAACCTTCATGGATTATACTGTTGATAAACCTCGACATACAACCGCAACGCGCATATTAGAAAATTAAATTGTTTACACATAATTAATAAAAGTTTTAGCAATTTTCGGGTTTTTCATCTTATTTTCAATTTTACTCTGAAATGGCAATGTCTTTTTGCTTCTAAACCTTCATGGATCACGCTGTTGATAAACCTGGACATACTTCAGTAACCCGCGTATTAGAAAATGGAATTGTTTACGCATAATTTATAAAAGTTTTAGCATTTTCCTCGTTTTTTGTCTTTTTTGCCTTTTAACTCCGAAAGTGCAAAGCTTTTTCCTTGAAAATTTAACAGACTATTTTGGCGGTAAATATCGAAATACTCCCGCCACTTGCATAGTAGAAAATTGAATGATTTCCACATAATCGTTTATAAGAGTTTATGCATTTTCCCGGTTTTTAGTCTTCTTTTCAATTTTACTCCAAAAAGGCAACTTATTTTTTCTTCTAAACCTACATGGATCACGCTGTTGATAAGGCTGGACATACTACCGTAACCCGCATAGTAGAAAATTGAATTGTTTACGCATAATTAATCAAAGTTTAAGCACTTTTCCAGTTTTTCGTCTTCTTTTAAATTTTACTCCAAAAAGGCAACGTATTTTTCCTTCTAAACCTTCATTGATCACGCTGTTGATCAACCTGGACATACTATCGTAACCCGCATATTAGAAAATTGAATTGTTTACGCATAATTAATAAAAGATTTAGCATTTTTCCAGGTTTTTCGTCTTCTTTTCAATTTTACTCCAAAATGGTAACGTATTTTTGATTCTAAACCTTCATGGATCACGCTGTTGATAAACCTGGACATACTCCAGTAACCCGCGTATTAGAAAATGGAATTGTTTAAGCATAATTAATAAAAGTTTTAGCATTTTCCTAGTTTTTTGTCTTTTTTGCCTTTTAACTCCGAAAGTGCAAAGCTTTTCCTTGAAAATTTAACAGACTATTTTGGCGCTAAATATCGAAATACTCGCGCCACTTGAATAGTAGAAAATTGAATGATTTCCACATAATAGTTTATAACAGTTTATTCATTTTCCCTGTTTTTCTTCTCCTTTTCAATTTTTCTCCAAGAAGGAAACGTATCTTTTCTTCTAAACCTTCATGGATCACGCAGTTGATAAACCTGGACATACTCCCGTAACCCGCATATTAGAAAATTGAATTGTTTACGCATAAGTAATCAAAGTTTGAGCATTTTTCCTGTTTTTCGTCTTCTTTTCAGTTTTACTCCAAAATGGCACCTTTTTTTTCTTCTAAACCTTCATGGATCACACTGCAGATAAACCTGGACATACTGCCTTAACCCGCATATTAGAAAATTTACTTTTTTACGCATAATTAATAAAAGTTTTAGCCTTTTTCCAGTTTTTCGTCTTCTTGTCAATTTACTCCGAAATGGCAACTTATTTTTGCGTCCAAACCTTCATAGGTCATGCTGCTGATAAACCTGGAATTACATCCGTAACCCGCATATTAGAAAATTTAATTGCTTACACATAATTAATCAAAGTTTAAGCATTTTTCCAGTTTTTCTTCTTCTTTTCAATTTTACGCCAAAATGGCAACGTGTTTTTGCTTCTAAACCTTCATGGATTATACTGTTGATAAACCTGGACATACTCCCGCAACGCGCATATTAGAAAATTAAATTGTTTACACATAATTAATAAAAGTTTAGCAATTTTCCCCGTTTTTCATCTTATTTTCAATTTTACTCTGAAATGACAATGTCTTTTTGCTTTCAAGCCTTCGGAGAACATGCTGCTGATAAACCTGGACATACTCCCGTAACCCGCATATTAGAAAACTGAATTGTTTACACATAATAAATCCAATTTTAAGCATTTTTCCAATCTTTCATCTTCTTTTCAATTTTACTCAAAAATGTCAACGTATTTTTCATCTAAACCTTAATGGGTCACGCTGTTGATAAACGTGGACATACTCCCGTATCCAAAATATTATAAAATTGAATTGTTTACGCATAATTAATAAAAATTTCATCATTTCTCCAGTTTTTCGTCTTCTTTTCAATTTTACTCCGAAATGGAAACGTATTTTTGCATCCAAACCTCTATGGATCACGCTGTTGATAAGCCTGGACATACACCCGTAACCCGCATATTAGAAACTTGAATTGTTTACGCATAATTAATAAAAGTTTTAGCATTTTTCCAGTTTTTCGTCTTCTTTTCAGTTTTACTCCAAAATGGCAAAGTATTTTTGCTTCTAAAGCTTCATGGATCATGCTGTTGATAAACCTGGACATACTCCTGCAAAGCGCATATTAGAAAATTAAATTGTTTAAACATAATTAATCAAAGTTTTAGCATTTTCCTCGTTTTTTGTCTTTTTTGCCTATTAGCTCCGAAAGGGCAAAGCCTTCTTCCTTGATAATTTAACAGCCTATTTTCGGGTTAAATCTGGAAATACTCTTGCCACTTGAATAGTAGAAAATTAAATGATTTCCACATAATCGTTTAAAACAGTTTATGAATTTTTCAGGTTTTTCGTCTTCTTTTCAATTTTACTCCAAAATGGGAACGTATTTTGGCTTCTAAACCATCATGGATCACGTTGCTGATAAACCTGGACATACTCCCGTACCCTGCATATTAGAAAATTGAATCGTTTACGCATAATTAATAAAAGTCTTTGCATTTTCCTCGTTTTTCGTATTTTTTGCCTATTAACTCCGAAAGGGCAAAGCCTTTTTCCTTGAAAATTTAACAGACTATTTTTGCGGTAAATCTGGAAATACTCCCGCTACTTGAATAGTAGAAAATGGAATGATTTCCATATAATCATTTATAATATTTTATGCATTTTCCCGGTTTATCGGCTTCTTTTCCATTTTACTCCAAAATGGCAACG
>JAWWLR010004948.1:0-11931 GCA_035041075.1 Acraspis erinacei
TTACGATAAATAACTAAATACTTCATCTTGTAAATTATAGGAAAATTAATTAAATTGAATAATTTAATTTAAAAATTAGAAAAAAATGAATTTTAAACCAAATTCTCACATTTTAAACAAAAAGTGAAATTTAAAGTAACAGGCAGAATCTTGATAAAGAAATTAATTTTTTCCTAAATTAATAAATTCTTAGACTTTTCAAGTAATTTACAAACAAATAAATTTTCCATAAAAAAAATTGTAATAAAAAAGCAGGACGACTGAAAAATCCCGCAAAATAAAATTCTCGGCCCTGTAAAATTCCCGAATAATAAAATTACCCAAAATTAAAAATATCCGAATGGGAAAATTTCTGGATTTAAAGAATTAAACTTTTTTTATAAATATACAATAATTATAAAAAATAAAATAAAAATAATTTTTTAATTTTAAAAAGATTGTTATTTTCATTTCAAACAAGAATTTGCGAAATTTTAAAAATTAAAAATAATTTTACAAATAAAATTTCATTATTGTATTTGTGATGAAATATATTTAAAAAAATTTGTAATCGTTTAAATTCGGGAATTTTCCAAATCGGAAATATTATTAACTGCTGGGAATTTTATTATTCGGAAATTTTCTAATTCGGTAATATTATAAACTGTGATGAATTGTATCATTCGGGAATTTTATTATTCGAAAATTGTTTTATTCTGGAATTTTATTATTCGAAAATTTTTTTATTCGAGAATTTTCCAATTCGGTATTTTTGTTTTTCGTAAAATTTATTATTCGTGGATTTTAATATTCGGGAATTTTCCAAATCGGTAATTTTTATTTTTCGGCAATTTTATTATTAGGGAAGTATACGGTATAGGGATTTTTATTTTTCGGGATTTTTCAGTCGTCCCAAAAAAGACTAATATTAGACAAAAATTAGGATGACTGAAAAATCGCGGAAAATAAAATTCCCAACACAGCAAAAATCCCGAATTAGAAAATTCCCGGAAAATAAAATTCGCGAAAAATTAAACTGCGGAAAAATAAATTTACAGAATGTGAAAATTCCCGAATATTAAAATTCGCGAAGGGACGAGTGAAAAATACAGAAAAATAAAATTCCCGACACTTCAAAATTCCCGAATTAGAAAATTCGCGAATAATAAAGTTACCCAAAATTAAAAACATCCGATTGGGAAAATTCCCGAATTTCAAGAATTAAACTTTTTTTTATAAATATGTTTGATTGATTACAAGAACAATAAAGAATTTTTTTTTAAATTATTTGTTATGTTTAAAATTTCAAAAATTATTGTTTAAATTTCAAATCATATTTTTTTCTAAATTTTAAAAACATTGTTATTTTAATTTCAAACAACAATTTTCGAAATTTTAATAATAAAATTTTATTATTGTATTTGTAATGAAACATATTTAAAAAAAGTTTTAATTGTTTAAATTCGGGAATTTTCCAATTTGAATATTTTATAATTCGACAATTTTCTGTCGGAAATTTTCCAATTCGGAAATATTATTAACTGCCGGGAATTTTATTATTCGGAAATTCTCTAATTCGGTTATATTACAAACTGTCATGAATTATATCATTCGGGAACTTTTCAATTCGGGAATCAGGAATTTTATTATTCAAGAATTTTTTTATTCGGGAATTTTCCAATTCGATATTTTTATTTTTCGGCAAATTTATTATTTGTGCATTTTAAAGTTCGGAAATTTTTCAATTCAGTAATTTTTATTTTTCGACAATTTTATAATTCGGGAATTTTAGAGTGTCAGGAATTTTATTTTTCGGGATTTGTCAGTCGTCCCAAAAAAGCGACTAATATTAGGAAAAAAATTGGAACGACTGAAAAATCCGGAAAAATAAAATTCCCGACACTGTAAAAATCCCAAATTGAACAATTGCCGAATAATAAAATTGCTGAAAATTAAAATGACTGAAATAGAAAATTCGCGAATATTAAAATTCGTGAATAATAAAATTGCCGAGAAATAAAAATACATAATTGGAAAATTCCCGAATAATAAAATTCCCGACAGAAAATTGTCGAATTATAAAATATCCGAATTGGAAAATTTCCGAATTTAAACAATTACAATTTTTTTTATAAATATGTTTGATTACAAATACAATAATGAAATTTTATTTTTAACATTTTTTTTAAATTTTTTATATTTCGAAATATTTTTTAAATTAAAAAAAATTATTGTTATTTTAAATTCAAACAATAATTTTCGAAATTTTAAACATCACAAATATTTTTTTTTAATTTCATTTTTGTTTTTGTAATCATATTTAAACATATTTATAAAAAAAAAGTTTAATTCTTTAAATTCGGCAATTTTCCAATTTGGGAATTTTATTATTCGAAATTTTTATTATTCGGCAATTGTCTAATTCGGTATTTTTAATTTTGGGTTATTATTATTATTCGGGAAATTTACAGTGGAATTTTACAATTTTAATATTACCGAATTGGAAAATTCCCAAATTGGGACAACTGAAAAATCACGAAAAATAAAATTCCCGACACTATAAAATTGCCGAATTGGAAAATTCGATTTTTGCGAAAGCTTTTTGTATTTTTTTTAATAATATGCATATTAAAAAAATTCGTCACCCATTAATATTTTATTTAAAATTATTGTTATTTTTAATTCAAAGAAAAATTTTCGAAATTTTAAAGATTAAAAATTATTTTTAAAAACGTCCATTACTGTATTTGTAATCATTAAAACATATTTATAAAAATATTTTAATTGTTTAAAATTCGGAAATTTTCCAATTCGGATATTTTATAATCCGGGAATTTTTTGTTGGGAATTTTATTATTCGAGATTTTTCAGTCGTCACAATAAATTTACCGAATTGGAAAATTCCCTAATAATAAAATTGCCGACAGAAAATTTTTGAATTATAAAATATCCGAATTGTAAAGTTCCCAAACTAAAAAAATTACAATTTTTTCACAAATATGTTTTACTGATTACATAAACAATAATAAATATTTTTTAAAAATAATGCTTAATGTTTAAAATTTCGAAAATTATTGTTTGAATTTAAAATAACAATAGTTTTTAATAAAATCTTTCTGGATGACGCATTTTTTTGCATAGTATTTAGAAAAACAGACAAAAAGTGTTCGCAAAAATCGAATTTTAAATTTACATATATTTTTTCAAAAATCAATTTAAGGTACGATGAAAACAGAGGGTGATTAAAAAAAATTCGTCACCCAGAAATATTTTATTTTAAATTGTTATTTTAAATTTAAACAATAATTTTCGAAATTTAAAGAATTTGCAATAATTTAAAAATAATAAATATATTATTGTTTTTGTAATCAATAAAACAAATTTATAAAAAAATGTTAATTGTTTAAATTTGGGAATTTTCCAATTCGGTATTATTAAAATTGTAAAATTCTCGAATAATAAAATTACCCAAAATTAAAAATACCGAATTGGAAAATAATAAAAATTTCGAATAATAAAATTCCCAAATTTGAAAATTGCCGAATTTTAAGAATTAAACTTTTTTTATAAATATGTTTAAATATGATTACAAAAACAAAAATGAAATTTAAAAAAAATTATTTTTGATGTTTAAAATTTCGAAAATTATTGTTTGAATTTAACATAATAATTTTTTTTTTAATTTGAAAAAGATTTTTATTTTAAATTCAAACAACAATTTTCGAAATTTAAAAAATTAATAATAATTTTTTAAAAAATTTCGTTATTGCATTTGCAATCAGATATTTAAAAAAAATTGTTATTGTTTAAATTCGGGAATTTTCCAATTCGGATATTTTATAATTCGACATTTTTCTGTGGGGAATTTTATTTTTCTGGTATTTTCCAGTTGTCCCGGAAATAATATTCGAGGATTTTCCATTTCGGTAATATTATAAACTGTCGTGAATTTTATTATTCGGAAATTTTATTATTTGAGAATTTTATTATTCGGGATTTTTCCAATTTGGTATTTTTATTTTTCGGCAATATTATTATTATTTGGGAATTTTCCAATTCGGGAATTTTATTTTTCGGAATTTTTCAGTCGTCCCAAAAAAATATATTAATTTTTCCCTAAATTGCTTAATTATTAACTAAATTACATTTTTTTTAATTCATAATAATAATTAAATTAATTAATTTCCAATTAATAAATTAATTTTTTTAAATTAATTGGAAACAAAATATTCTTAGTAAAATAATATTAGTCTTTGAAACAAAATATTTCAATTTCCCACAAAGTAGATTAATTTTGTACAAAAACAGACGATTTAAAAAAACACGTAAATTGCCAAGCAAGTAGTTAAATTTTCCACAGGAAAGATTAATTTTCTAAAAAAAAAAAAACGAAAAATAAGAAATAAAATAGGTGAATTTTCAACCGAAAAGCTAAAGTTTCAGCAAAAAAAAATTAATTTCTCAAAGTAGATTAATTCTTAACCAAACAGTTAAATTTTCAACCAAAAATAAAATAGTTACATTTTTGATTTAAACAATTAAGTTTTTACCAAAAGAAATACATTTTTATCAAAAATAATGAACCCTCAACCAAAAAAAAGAAGATTAATTTTTAACGAAGTTGTTTAACCTTTCAAACAAGAAATCACATTTTCAACCAAAATTAATCATTTTTGGCTAAAGCAGAAAAAATTAAACAATACATTCTGCCAAGAAGTTGCATATTATTTTAATTTTTAATTTTAATTATTAAATTGTTCATTAAAAGAGATCAATTTTCATTAGAAATGATGAATCTTCAACAACAAATTAATTTTTTATAAAAAAAATTATTCTTGGCTAAAACAGACGAATAAACAAAAAATTCGGCCAAGTTAGTTGAATTTTATTTTAATTTTTTATTTTACATAATTAATTTTTTTACGAGCAGGGATCAATTTTCATCAAAAATGATGAATTTTATAACAAGAGACAAATTAAAAAAAAAAGATTAAATTTTCAACCAAACAGTTTAAAATTTTTAGAAAAATACGAATAATTTTCTAGAAAAAAAAGTTAAAACAGTTACAATAACTAAAAAGAGATCAATTTTCACATAAAATGATGAATTTTCGACAAAAAAAATGAATTTTCTTCGAAAATTATGAATTTCCACAGAAAAAAAATTCAACCAAAAAAGATGAATTTTCAACTAAAAAGATTAATTTTTTAACAAAACAGAAGAATTAAAAAGAAGAAGTAAATTTTCAACCAAGAAGAAAATATATTACTACCAATTTTTTTTTTAATACGTAAATTTTCAGCACGAAAGATTAATTTTCTAAGAAAACAGAAAAATAAAAAAAATTAAAATACGTGAATTTTCAACAGAATTGTTAGGTTAAGCAAAATAAAATTAATTTTTACAAAGTAAAATCAAAAAGATTAATTTTCAACCAAGAAGATTCTTTTCCTAACAAAAATGAAATAGTTATAATTACTAATGAAAAAATTAATTTTTAATAAAGAGATCAATTTTAAATTAAAATGATGAATCACCAACAAAAAATATAATAATTTTAAACCAAGTAATCGATTTTTCAATTTAAAAAAATGAATTATCCACAAAAAAATGATTAATAAAACAGACAAAATATAAAAAAACGTTAATTTTCATTCAAAAATGAAACAGCTACATCTTCAATTGCAAAAATTAATTTTTTACAAAAAAGAGATCAATTTTTAGTTTCAGAAAAATAAAATCATTCTCAGTCCAGAAGATTAATTTTCTATCGAAAGAAACGAATTAAAAAAGTTGAATTTCCATTAAAACAAGATAAATTTATTATTAACTTTAATTTTCTGCAAAAACAAATTTTTAACTAAAAAGATTAATTTATTACCAAAACAGATAAATAAAAAAAACTTAAATTTGCAATTAATTAGTTAAAGTTTCAGCACAAAAGATTAAGTTGAAAGAAAAATTAAAAACATAAAAAATGATAAATAATCAACAACAAAAATTGCTGAACCAAGTAATTGACTTTTCAATTAAAAAAAGTTGAATTTTCAACCAAAAAGATTAATAAAACAGACGAAGTAAAGAAAAAAATACGTAAATTTTCAGCTAGAAATAGAAATAATTACATTTTCAATTGCAAAAATTAATTTTTTTACCAAAATAGATCAATATGCATAAAAGAAAATAATGATTTTTCTACCAAAACAGACAAATTAAAAAAGAAATACGGCCCAGTATTTGAATTTTCAACAAAACAGGATAAATTTATAACAAAAAAAATTAATTTTTAACGTAGTTATTCAACTTTCAAACAAGGAATCAAATTTTAAAACCAAAAAATATTAATTTGTCACCAAAAAGAATAATTCTCGGCTAAAAAAGACGAATTAAACAAAAAGTTCGGCCAAATAGTTGAATTTTATTTTAATTATTTATTTTAATTAATTAATTCTTTAAGAAAAGAGAACTATTTTCATAAAAAATGATGAATTATCCAATAAAATGGTGCATCTCCAACAAAAACGCCCGAATTTTTAACAAAAGAGTTTCTTTTTTTAACAAAATTGTTGAATTTTCCACAAAGTAGATTAATTTTAAACCAAATAATTTAATTTTCAACAAAAGGATGAATTTTTCCAAAAAAAAACTTCAAAAACAATTAAAATTTTCAACAAACTATTTCAAATTTCATCAAAATAAGATTAATTTCGGCCCAGTAGTTGAATTGTCAACAAAACAGGATAAATTCCCAACCAAAAATGAAATAGTTACATTTTCAATTTAAAAAAAAATATTTTTTTACGAAAAACAACAACAAAAAAAGACGAATTTTTAAACAGATAATTAAATAATAATTAAATTTTCAACCAAGAAGATTATTTTTAAATCAAAAATAAAATAGTTGCAATTTATAATGAAAAAATTAATTTTTTATCAAGAGATTAATAAAACAGGCGAATTACAAAAAATCGTAAATTTTTCAAGCTTTAAAATTACATTTTCAATTGAAAAAATTAATTTTTTTCCAAAAAGAGATCAATTTAAAAAAAAAGACGAATTTTTAATCAAGAAGATTAATTTTCTACAAAAAATAAAACAGGCACAATTTCAAGTGAAAAAATAAATTGTTTAATATGAGATTAATTTTCATAAAAAATTGTGAATCTAAGTAATTACATTTTCTATAAATTAGACAAAGTTTTATTTCAAATTTAAACAAAACAAGTTAAATTTTCAATTAAGACGATTAAATTTTTACCTAAGATTATGAAGAATAATTAAGTTTTTAATTCAAAAAATTAATTTTTTAACAAAAAAAACAGCAAATTTTTAACAAAATAGTTAAATTCTTGAGCAAATAGGCGAATTTCAAAACAAAATTATGAATTTTGAAGCAAGAAAAATTTCAACTAAAAATGGAAAAATTACTTTTTCAATTTAAAAAATTATTTTTTACCAAAAGAGATCCATTTTTAACTAAAATGATGAAACTTCAAGAAAAAAAGATAAATTTTCAATCAAGAAGATAAAATTTCTATCAAAAATGATGAATTTCGAACAAAAAATGGAATTGGTAAATTTTCAGTTAAAGAAGTGAATTTTTAACTCAAATTCTGAACCTTTAAACTAAAAAAATTAATTTTCAAGAAAGAAAATAAAATTTTAACAAAGAAACATTAATTTTCTAGCAGAAAAGACAAAATTTCAACAAAATAGTTTAATTTCCAACCGAAAAAAATATTTTCAACACAGCAGATTCTTTTTCGACCAAATATTTTGATTTTCAAATAAAATATAAATTTCAACTAAAAATGGAGTACTGAAGTTCTTAATTAAAAAAATTATTTTCATAAAATAAAAGAATTTTCAACAAAATACATGAATTTACATTTCAAAATAAACATTGTTAACCAAAATAAAAAAGGTTAATTCACAGTAAAAAATAAATTTTAAACAAAATAAAATAAATTTTTAAAGGAATAGTTAAATTTTCAACAAACAAAAATGAAATTTCCCTAAAAAAAAAATAGTATTAATAAACTTCCAGATAAAAAAATTAAGTTGTTACCAAAAAATCTAATTTTCAACAAAATAAATTATGAAATATTAAAAAAAATTTTTTTTAATATTTAAAAACTTTATTTTACTATTAAATTTTGTTTACTATTTTAAACAAATAGTTGAATTTTAATTTTAAAAAAATCGACAGAAAATGTTGGATCTACAAAAGAAAAATTTAAGAACGAAGTTAGGCTTTCAAGGAATTAGTTGAATTTTTAATTAAAAAAATATCAATTTTAAGCAGAAAATGGAATAGTTACATTTTCGACCAAACAAATTAATTTTCAAACAAAAAAACTGAAGGAATTTTTTACGTTACAGTTAAATTTTCAAAAAAATGACATTTTAACTAAAATAATAAACGTTTAAAAAACAAAATTGTTTTTAACAAAAAGGAGTAAAATTTAAAAACAACTAGTTGAATTTTCAACTAAAAAAGATAAATTTACAATAAAAAAATGTATAATGAAAGTTAAATTAATTAATTTTTCAACTGAAAAAAGGAAATTTTGAACCAAAATTGTAATTATTATATTATATTTTTTATATTTATTATTATATTTTGTGTGCAATTTTTTACTTTTTTACGTAGAAAATTAATTTGTTTGGTTAAAAATTAAATTTTTTTTTAAATTTAAAATTGAACGACTTGGTTAAAAGGCCGAAATCTTTATTAAAAATTAATTATTTTAATTGAAAATGTTAATATTGTTTTTATCGTGGAATTTTTAATTATTTTTTTTTAAATTGAAAATCTTTTTTATTTGCAAATTTTCAATTTTAGGTTCAAAATTTATTTTTTTCTTAATAATTAATATTTTTAACTTAGTAAAAAATTGATTTTTTTCGATTGAAAATGTGACTTGGATTTTTTGATTTAAAATTGATCTTTTCTAGTTAAAATTTTAACTATTTGGATAAAAATTGATCCCTTTTATTGAAAATTTATTTCTTTGGCTCATTATTAAATTTTTGGGTTGAAAATTAATTTTTTTTTTAAAGAAATTAATTTTTGCAATTGAAAATATATTTTTTTAAGTATTTTTTTTTAATTTAAAATTTAACTACTAACTTTTTGCCTCACAATTTATCTTTTTATATGAAAATTCATCTATTTAGTGGAAAATTGATCTTTTATTGTAGAAAATTCTTGTTAGAAAATTTATCTTTTTTAGCTGAAAATTCGGCTTCTACTATTTTGTTCGAAATTTGCTCTATTTTTGGTAGAAAATCTAATTTTTTTACTGAAAATTTTAATATTCGATTTTGGTTTAAGAATAATCTTTTCTAGATAAAAATTCATTTATTTGGCGAAAAATTGGTCTTTTTTATAGAAAATAAATCATTTTACTTTTAATAATTTAATTTTTTTGTGGTGTAAAATTAAACTATTTGGTTTAAAAATTATGTTTCTAGAAAAAAAAATTCATCATATTGGTTTAAAAAATAAATTTTCTTGAAAATTCTTTTTATTTCTATAAAATTAATTTTTGCAATTAAAAATTTAACTATATAAATTGTATTTTCCATAATTTTATTTGAAAAGTAATTTTTTTATTTAAAATTTAATTCGAAAGTTGCTTTTTTTGGTAGATATTCAATTTTGTTTAAATTCGATTTTGGGTTGAAAATAATATTTTTTAGTTGAAAATTCATCTATTTTATTGAAAATTAAATTTTTATTTTTATAAAAAACTAATTTTTCAATCAAACAATTTTTTTTTCATGCCATTTTTTGTAAAGATTCTTTTTCTTTCTATAAATTTAATGTTTGCCATTGCAAGTTTAACTACAAAAATTTAATATTCCATAATTTTAGCTAAAAATTAATTTTGTTTACTTAAAAATTTTAATATTGCTTCACATTATATATTTTTAGTTGAAAATTCCACTATTTTGTTATAAAGTTTTTCTCTTTTTCGATTTTGGGTTGAAAAATAATATTTTTTTCCTTGAAAATTAATCTTTTTTAGATAAAAAAAATCATCTTATTGGTTTAAAAATAAATTTTTTCTTGAGAATGCTTTTTCTTTGTACAAAATTAATTTTTACAATTGAAAATATTATTATTTAAATGGAAGATTCCATAATTTTAGCTGAAAAGTAATTTTTTATCTTAAATTTAGCTATTTTTGTTTGGAAATTCATGTATTTTCTGGAAAATTTATTTTTTTGGTTTCGAATTTTACTATTTTATTGGTAATTTGCTCTTTTTTTGGTATAAAATCAATTTTTTACTGCAAATTTGATTATCCTGTGTTGAAAAATAATCTTTGTTAGTTGAAAATTCATTTCTTTTGTGGGAAATTCAACATTTCTTGTAGACAATAAATCTTATTGGTTAAAAATTCTTCTTTTTGGTTTAAAATTGAATTTTTTGGTTAGATTACATGATGAAAAACGGATTTCTTTTATTTTAACGGTTTTATTTGATCTTTTTTAGTTGAAATATTCAACTATTTGTTATTAAATAGAACTAATTTATTAAAAATAATTTTGTTTTTTAAACGTTCATAATTTTAGTTGAAAAATTATCTGTTGCGTCGAAAATTCCTTCTTTTTTCGTTAAAAATTAATTTTTTTTTGGTCGAAAATTATTCCATTTTTGGTTTAAAATTTCTATTTTTTTATTCAAAATTCAAATGCTTGGTTTAATGTTAAACAATCTTGTTAGAAATAAATTTTTTCTTTTAAAGAATAATTTTTTTAGCATTTATTGCAAATGTTACTATTTTTTTTTAATTCCTTCTCTTTGTTTAGTTGAAAATTAGTAATTTTTGTTAAAAATGCAACTAATCGATTTAAAGATAAATTTACTTTGTTAAAAATAAATTTTTTTCGTCGAAGATTTATAATTTCAGTTAAAAATACTTTCTTTTTTAAGTTAGAATTTCGACTATTTGGTTCAAAACTGAGCCAATTTGTTAGAAATTTCCTTTTTTTGCTGAAAATTTGCTATTTTTTCGTAGAAAATCAAATTTTTTAACTCAAAATTTGACTATTCGATTTTGGGTTAAAAAATCATCTTTTTTAGTTTTTTTTATACGAAATTAAAAATTAATTTTTTAAAATTAATTTAATTAATTCAAAAACAATTAATTAATTTCGTTTGGGTTAAGGATTTTTCTATTTTATTCAAAATTTCCTCTTTTTCGAAAAAAAATCTATTTTTTTAACTAAAAATTATATTTCGATTTTGGGTTGAAAAGTAATATTTTTTTAACTTTAAAACATTTTTATTTAGTTAAAAAATCGTTTTACTGGTTTAAAATTTAATCTTTTTCCTGTAAATTAATTTTTTCTTTCGTAAAATATTATCTTTGCAATCAAAAATGTTACTTCCATTTTTTTTAGAAAGGTGATTTTTTTTAGTTGAAAATTAAACTATTTGTTTGAAAAATTTGTTTGAAAAAAAATGATCCTTTTTAGATCAAAATTAATCTTATTGGGTTAAAAAAATAACTTTTTTCTTGAAAATTCTTTTTTTTCTTTTGTAAAACATTAATTTTTGCATTTGAAAATTTAACTATTTAAATTCGATATTTCATAATTTCAGTTGAAAAGTCATTTTTTTAATTTAAAATTTAACTATTCAACTTTTGCTTCACATTTTATCTTTTTAGTTGAAAATTCGTATATTTTTTTTTGAAAATTCGTTTTTTTTTTGTAGAAAAAAAGCCGTCTTGGTAGAAAATTCACCTTTTTAGTTGAAAATTTAACTTTTTTTCAAAATTGAACTAATTTGATATAACTTTTTCAGCTGAAAAATTCGTCTTTTTGGTTTCGGATTTTCTATTTTATTCGAAATTTGCTCTTTTTGGCAGAAAATCAATTTTTTTAGTGTAAATTTGTCTATTCTGTGTAGAAAAATAATGGTTGTTACTTAAAAA
>JAWWLR010004958.1:0-11931 GCA_035041075.1 Acraspis erinacei
AAACTGCGGTTATACCCTATCTCACTTATATCCTTTCGCGCTTATATCCCTGCATAACTCTCATTTATATCCGCTCGGCATCCACCAACTCGCAGTAACACATGACAAACAATCCAATGAGAGCGCAACGTGGCCATTTCCCCTTCGCTAAGCAGTATTGGTGGGATCCCCTTTCGGGAGGATATAAGTGAATGTTTACGTTCTCGGACAGCGGATATAAACACAGTTCCAGTGTATAAAAAAATGGTTAGGCTAGCACCGCAGTTTTCCACTGGGAGCAACTGACATCTAAGTAAGACAGCTGCTCCCAGTAAAACTGACGTTAATCATAGCCATGGCCACGTCTCTCGACTGTGAGATGGGTTGCCAGAGGATAGAAAGAACCTCTTGTGTATTGAGGGCAGGAAGCAAAACACGGCTATTACTTTAACGTTACGAACCAGTGAAATTTTCGCATCTCCGAGAGCACCAATCGGAAGGACCATAATTTTGACCTCATATTTGTGTACAATCATTGCATTCACCCTTCTAAGGTCTGCATACCTCTCACCTTTTCCTTCTACTTTGCAATGGTTTGCTAATAGACTGGAGCCGAGAATTCAATCATGAATATATTTTTTTCTCAAAGGCTTGGAGAAAGATGCCAGTCCTCCATTGTTCAACAGAGACTGTTTTCCAAAAATCTTAGTTCCACAAAATTTGGCACCTAATTTTAAAAAAATTTAAAAAATTTAAATTAAATAATTTTTTTAAAAAGGGTTCACCTTATGGTTAAAAGACGAATTTTTCAGTAGAAGCGATTAAAGAAACGGTTAAGGTCAGATACTTAGAGTTTGGGGATCATCTCGGTAATACATAGTCTCCTCTTACGACCTCATCGAGGCGGTGTCGACTCTCATGGGTGCGTTTGACCACTTTCAGTGACACTAGCGTAAGTAGATACACTAGTGTATCTATGTGTTCGTGCACGTGTGTGCGTATATTATTTTAATGTGTTGCATGAATGAAAATTAGAGAGCATTAGCGAATTATTTCCATTTCCTCTATCATTTTTCGGCATAAATTTGTATAAATCTGCACTAATTCTCCAATAAATAAATAAATACATGAAAGGATAAATGTAATTCTTTCACATTTTATTTATTCGCATTAAAATACAGAATGAAATCGGTGAATTTATTCTTACAATGTAGAGTTTCTTGTTAAATGTACCAGAAATAAAACGAGCTTATGTTAATAATTTTTTCGTCATTTTTCAGTTCACTGATTTCATTTGATACGACGGGACAAACTTAAAAACTTTGCAAATCTTATTGACGTAAAGTGGTTGTTGACTAAATCATAACCGCAAAAAAATTAGAATGGCGGGGCGAACATATTTTAAGAAAGTATTACCCCAATTCTGCATTTACAGTAGAGCCATCAAACAGGAATCGCTAACTACAAAAGTATACGCGATCACGCGCGCCCATGTGGGTCGAACCAGCCTGATCAAATCTGCTTACTTCGCGTTCAGCGAATCAGAACACCTCTTCAGTCACACGGACACAGAACAAAAAGGTGTCCTGGTGGGGCTCGATTACACGAGCCATCCGCTTGCATCGAAATAGGAGATTCACTCCTCACTTTTCAGCTCAATAACAAATCCAATTTCGCAGATAAAAATTTAATTATTCTCTAATATGCAAGAGCGATTTTGAATTTATGAATAACATAATAGATTCAGGACAAATACAGTTCTTTATGCAAATTAAAAAAAATATTTATTCACGGTTAAAAGATTAAATTGAACTAAGTACAGATAATACGAAAACATCATTAATTAAATTTGAGAAAAATGTAATTGCCAGCCCAAATCGCACAGTAAATGACTTAGACTGTTTTGCATGACAAAGTGAGCTTCACCTACTCAGCCGTTTGGAAGCCTCCATAGCAGGCCGCAGTGGGAGAATACGGCCCGACTAGAGTGAACAGAGCGATACCACTGATGTCATCAGTTAGATGCATAAATTCTAATCACTGTCCTGGTGTGTTATGTAAGTTTATGTTTTTGTGATTATTACTCGAAAGCATCCAGCGATCATCCATCGAGGTTTCTAACTAGGAGCCCCAAGCGCAAGAAGATCGTCGACTCATTATAGAATATACGATAGTCGTCGACCATCGTACCATCCTTGGTACGACACCAGCAGTTTAAGGTGGGTTTTGAACCATCGAAGCCGCGGTATATGTACATAGAAAAATTTCTATTGGTTCGACGTAAGGTGTCAAACCCTAGTCTTTCTGCACGGAAGCCTGAAGCGCTATCGTATGAGTTACCGAGGCTCTCTTTTTTGGAAGTTATGTACTAAGATGAAAATGTTTTTGAGGAAGAAGATTATTGCAGTCGCGCGGTACTCCCAATCACGTGATTGCAAGAACGTAATGTACCCAATTCAAACCAACTTAGATTTTGAATGTGAATAAATGGTGTAATTGAGATATGCTATACTATTTTCTTGATTAGTTTTGCTTATTAAAATCTAAATTATTTCATAAAGTACACACGCCAAGCATATCTTTACGTAAATTAAATGATTTTTCTCTCCCTTTTATTTGAATCATTTCAAGAATTTCTCTTTTAGTTGTATTGTTTTATTTAGCTAAAATAACGGGATTGTTCTAATCAAAGGTATGAAAAATGGTGACGGCGTGCTTTTCTAGGGCTGCTTTAGTAGAAAAGTTACTGACATCTCTTTTATGCTCTTTTATTCTAAATGTACGTTCTCTTTGCATTTTCCCTGTGTCGATCCATCTACATTGGTTCTAATTTAATTGATATCTGAAGTGCGTTTTATGAATTCTTCTATGGGATCTTTTTTTAGATTGTTATAACTTCTGAAGTTTGTTACCAGTTTTGAAAAGTAAAGATTGTTTGCATCTTTAAAAATCGTTCTAATTTTAAGATTTAGAACTATAGAGTAGGAAAAAATGGACAAATTTTGAAAATTAGAAGTTTCACTTAAAACATTGACAATTTAAAATGTAGAAAATGCTAGGTAGCCTCTAAAGAATTTATTAACCGTCTTATTAACTCTAACGATATATCTTTGAAAAAAAACTTTTAACTCAAATTCGCTTTAAATAATAAAGTTTGTTTAGAAAATTATCAACAGAAAATCATTCCATGTGATAAATCTAAATGGATTATGAACCTTTCTGAGACAAATTTCAGGCGAGGTCGCTGAAATTCTATCTTTTGGAAAAGAAAACTTTGATCTTTCTTGCGTGTAACAATGTAATTTTGTTTTATTATTTTAAAATATAAATTTATCAAATGATCGCAAAATGTTTTTGTTTTAATTTATTTGATTCTAAAATTATTTTCAAAATTTAAAATTAACTCGCAAAATAATTGGAATGAGCTGAAACCTTAACATGCAAATAATAAAAATTTGTTTATGAAATAAAGAAATAAAGAAATGTACCAATAAAATTAGGTTTCAATTTAATGAATAAAATGCGTTAAATAAATGATCAACCTCAATTTTGTTTACGATTATACTATATAAGTTTTCACACAGTAAAGGATAAAATTTTGATTAAAACATTAAACTATTAAAAAATTGAACACCATATGCACATTATAAAATCCTAAAAATTAACGGATATTATAATTGGACGAGTTAAAATAATAGTACCCTGACACATAGAAAAATTATAGAGAAAGCACAAAATATTATAATATCCTAAAAATTGGTGGATATTAAAACTTTTCGAGGTCAGAAAAATCATACTGTGTCACATTGAAATGTCACAAACAAACAAAATATATTGAAATATCCTAAGCATTGGCGGATATTATAAAATGATGAGTTTAAGAAAAAAATCATACTCTCATAAATAATTTCGATGAAATACGTGAATGAAGCGCGAGCATCGTTTGTTGAAGGTGGGGAGGATTTGAAAATTCAAAAGGTGCAATTCCCAAAAAATAAATGTTGATGACATTTGTGTAGACGTTGAAGTCCAGAATCCTTCCCTTTCTATTGACTCGAAGAGAGAATTGATGTCGCTTGAGTCCATATGGAAATTTAGTTGTCAGCATAAAAACGCAATTAAAATGACGATGCAAGGCAAATCTGCACATTGAATTTTTGAAATAATAAGAGCACTAAACTTTTATCACAGATTCTTGTTTTGCAGATTTATACCTGGCGATCTATCACAACACAATTTTAATAATTGTCGAAACAGAACTCGACATACGGCGTTAAAGAAAGACCGTGACATTAGAAAAGCGGTGATTCGTCGTGTTAAGCGATGGGTGCCGCCCCTAGCGGCCAGAACAACAGCATCAAATTTAGTATCAAAACAACTCATTCAAAGTTCTGCTATGAAATCCGGCAGTCACATGTAATCGTCATTATGACTTTTATTCTTAATTTATCGGACATTTTAAATGTGGTCGATGATGGATCGCGGAGGCTCAAATAAGGAGAAAACGTAGCTAACGCAGATCACATACAGTATTGCGGAGTTATTGCAGAAGCAGAAAATAATTTAGAAATCATGTTTCTTTGTTTAAAAATAACAGATTTGCACAGAAGTCCTCTTCGTGAGGTAAAAGTTTGTATAAATAAAAAAAAGGCAAAAAACAAATTGATTGCCAAAGTTCGTGTGTAGCTGGCCTAAACGGCAAATGTAAACATTGTGTTGCTGCACTAGTCCACTTACTCAGGTATGATGTCGATTTAAAAGCCGTAAACATATTGAAAATTAATAATTAAGCAAATATAATTGTGAATAATTTTTTTAATAGATCAAAAAAGTCATGTTAACCTGTAGCGACATGTACAGACATAAAACAATAATGGGGACGGTTAAAGGAAACAGTGAAAGAAATGTACAAGACTGTTCCGATTCAATAATTTGGATGCGATGGTGTACAAAAAGATGCTAAATATCCAGATTTAAATGAAATAGCACGCGTTGCAGCTGTAACAAGATTAATAGAATATATACTTTAATTGTAATTTATATGAAAATGGTCAATTTGATATGCTTACGTATTAAAAAATCATTAATCTTTTAGATCTCCCAACTAGCATATTAGCAAGGTTAAAAAAGGGTTACCCATCGTCTGCTGATATGCCAGATGCTGGTATTAATGGTAAAAAAGTCATCTTTATTGCAGAAGAAGATTGTCGAAGAATCTTAATCTTCTATTGAAAATAATTCCATTTTGTATTACCACTTTGTCAATGGTTTATGCAATATTATTAGATTTTATTATTTAAGTAAAGATGAGAAAGATTTTTATAATAAAGAAGTAGAAGTAAATATTGAAAGTGCAATCGCTTTAGGTTGTGACACTAAAAGTCAGAAAGGTGAGAAATGGCTTAACGAAAGAAAAAAGAGAATCACATCTAGTGTGGCATATCAATTGTTAACATACTTAAAGAACACAAACCCTGACTGGTATAACAAAATAATGAAACACCTTAAAGATAATTTTCATGGGTAACCAAGTACTGATCATGGTATTAAAAATGAGAGTAAAGCAAGGAAGTGCTACGAAAGAACTACCGGTCACTAAGTAATGGAATCCGGTTTAGCCCTGATGGTATTGTTGTTGATAGTCATACAATAGAAATAAAATGTCCAGTTAAGGACAATTAAAGACAGCGAATGAAGTACTAGATGGATTATATTGGATTGCCAAAGATTCGGCGTCAGTGTACTCCTTGAAACACAAACAAGCAGGGGCATTCAGTTGGGCATGTTCGTCACTAACTTGAGGAGCTGTGATTTGGTTGTATACTCTTCATTGGATGATACCTGTGCTATTGTTAAAGTACCCTATGATGAAAAATTCATTTTGGATAGTATTCCAAAATGAAAATTTGTTTACTTCAAACATATGTTCAAACATATTGTTAATTTGAGAGGAGAAAAATCAGATAAAACAGGAAAAATTCAACTGAATGTAATGCAACGAAGTGCATTAAAGAATATTACAAATCAATCTCGCTAAGAGTGAACTGAGAAGAGTGACTACATATAAGAAAAAAGAAGAAATGTGATCGTATTCAAACATAAGCATTATTTAAATAAATAATTGTTATAAAGAAAAGTTATGTTAAATTGTACAGTGTTTCTATTGTCACAACAATATTTTGTTATGAAAAAAAATTAATTGTATTAAAAACTCAAGCATCGTACTCTCTTTTTTTTAATCGTGCATTTTTATTAAAAAGAAAATGTATTAAGTATTTGCCAAGAAATTATACAGCTTTCAGTACATATGTTTAATATACGTGCATTAAAATTTATCATCCGCCAATAATGCATCTTTTAAATAAACAAGTGCTGCTACAAAAGTACAAATATTACTTAAATAAGGAATCAGATTCCATGATATTTTACGCTGCATGATCTGAAACATTTTAAAGCGTTGTATGGTTCGCTCGACATGCATTTGAGCTGCTGCTATATCACATATCCTCTGTGCTTCTTCTTTAGTAAACTGTTTCTTTTTCTCAAGTTTCGGTGGCATAATCAACTCAATATAATTCTGTAAACATTCTAATTCAATATCGAAGCCCTTGCCGACCATAAATGCGTATCTTGTTGGTTCTAGTCTGTCTAAAAGTCCCGACTGATCAAAAATGGCGTCATCTGATGCTCGACCTCCATATGCGTCACTGATAAATGTCATTAATCCACATGTTGCTTTACCGATTAATAGATTAACAGTCTGACACCCTTTGTAGTCCGAGTATAACCTAAGTCTGCATTTTAAACACTGGAGCTTTTGTACGGGTATTTCTGTACAGTCTGAAACAACATATGTATTTGAATATTTTTGGAAACACTTTGGCACACTTTTAATAACTTCTGCATACGTGGACCAATACACAATATCTTCTCAAAGTTTAGATAGAAGTTAAATCATGTTCTGGAGATTATAAGAACAGCTTTGCCGAGTTCATCCAAAAAGCACTGCAAGGCGTCGGAATGACAAACAGACACGTAATTTACAAAGACACAACACAATCCTATATCAGTACTAAATTTTTAAACTTGTAACTTAATCGCTTATCTTGTACACTATCAACAGCTTTTGTTGACGTGTTCAATAAGTGGAAATTCACTCCTGTATAAGCAATAAGATCTTCATCATTTCTTATATATGTCATCATATTGAACTCTTTTTTAATTTTCTCACTGCACACTGTTTCTGTTTTCACAATGGTTCAAAATGCTTTTTACAATTGACTGATCTATTTTGTTTATCTGTCCAGAAATTTCTTCAGTACTTAGTATTAAACAATCTACTTACAATGTATTCTGTACTGCCAATTCATCGTGTACCGGATTTTCAATTAAATACTCAACAAAACTTCCTGGGGAACAAACTGTCATCGATTTAACAGCTCCGTCAATAGCCAAACTGCTATTCACAAGTTTTTCGACAGAACTGCAAGAACATGATTATTAAATTCATATAAATTTTAATAATACTTGGTAAATAATCCTCCTTTCTGAAATGCTTATTACATACAAAATTGTTAGATCCAAGTTTTTTGGTTATGTTGATACTCTTGATTCACTGCACACAAATATCTGGTACATTAGACAGTCTGTGTAACATAACACCATCGTCCGATGATTTGCTCTTACAGTCAACTACGCTACACTTGCATATTCTTCTACGGCAATGTTTCGCTTCCATTTTACCACAATTTTGCTTAAAATGAACAACTAATAAATTCTGCAATGTTTCAAACACGTTCTTTTGATACTGGATTTGATTCTTTTGTTCTGGCCGCAAGGGGCGCCACCCATCGCTTAAAATGACGCATCAGGAAACTCGTTAATTTACATATGAGCTTCTGGTCGCGTGAAACTCTCTCATATCAATTCCATGCCCGCACAATTATCACTTATGCATCACGTTACAACTCATAATAAATTATTATCGGTGGATTGCGCCTCATCTGATCATCTGCTGAATATTTACTTATTAAGCAAGGCGGGAATCGCCGTAATAGGCCTTTTGCCAAAAATTCAGGTGATATTGAGAATTGAGATTAAGCGCGAAAATTTAAACTAAAATTACCTTACATGCGATAGCGAAATCTTCTCGAAAATTTTACAAAACTTGATTGTTTCGATACTGTTTAAAAAGTGTCCTTAACTGAAAAATTCATCAAAGAACATTTAAAATAGGTTATCACTGAAGCAGTTAAAGGGAGCGTTACGGTCGTAATTGAGCAGCAAGTTGCAAAGAAAGAATTCGAGGTCCTTTATTAGATGAAAAAGTGTATGAAAAGCGGAAACGACTTAAATAGAATAAAAAAGGGATATTTTAGTAGAAAACTAATTTATTCTTGAATAATGTATCTTAGACCATCTAACGCAAATATTGCCAGAATATACGTCCTCATGTCACGGTAATGGTAGAAAATGGACGTGTAATTTCGTATTGGTACCGAAAACGATCTCTGTAAAAATAGGCGTACTTTATTTTTAGGTAGACAGAGCTATTAAACTAGCCGATCAAAGCTTCTACGAAGAAAATTTAGCTTTAGTCAAAAAAAACTTTAATACAAAATGGATATCCAGAAAAATGGATAGCCTGAAAAAGAAATGTTAGAGTGTGTCGAGTACACACGTCGGTATCAATCCTGCTAGGACCATAAATCTCAAACAAATTAATTTATTATTAACGACAATACCAACAGATACTCTATCAACTAATTCAGGTACCCAATTTCCGTAAAATTAAATTTCACTTTTCTCAATTTTTAGTCCATTGATCTTGATATAATATTGCATCCAAAATCCCTTTGTCACGTAATTATCTCTGAGTTCTGGATCAACGATTACTCTTATCTGAAAAGCATTCATTTTCCTATTTGAGCGACTTTTTAATTTTATTTGAAAAGAAATGAGTTCACAGAAGCGACAATCAAAATGGCGATATCAAAAATTCTGAACTATTCGGAATCGCCTATTCTATATAAACGAAAATTTTAATTTTCAAACGCACGCAAAATAATATGATTGCTTTCCCCCTTTTTTAAGGAAAACTGAGATTCCCCTTTTTTGTATCAATGACTTTATAAGATAGACATCATTCTATGCAAATTAAGGTGCAATATTTGCCTAGAAATTAATCTATCTTCCCTACGCTTTTAGCCTTATAGTGAACCAAAGCTTGAGCTCACAAATACTCATTTGTTTCACTTTTTAAGATTTTATGAAATTTAACTTTTATTCGACTTATTGCTTTGAGTAACAAAAGCTCATGAAACTATTTTGGGAATTTTACTAATTCCTAAGTTCGTTATTTCGTGGGTCATAAGAATGGTTTGCTTCAGGATGAGCAGGTAGCCCTCCAGTATCACCTCATCTTATCAGAGTGGGACGAATTGTGAAAATAAGGGAGGCCGAATAAAAGTTTATCTTTTGAATAAATTGAATTTTAGAGCCCTAGTAGCTCAGTCTCCCTTAACTGTATTCTATATGATTTCTATACCATTGAGTGTAGATCGGACCTCAATAGAAAATTGGTCGTTCGAAGAGTCGAGAGCCAAAAGTCTGTCGATCTCTTTGCTCCTCGGTTATCAGGCTGGTCCCGAAGTCGCGGCTTCGTACAGTCCTTCCTCTTAGACTGGTTACGCACGCACCGGCACCTATTTCGCGTAGCGGTACTTGTGACCTATATAACTCTTTCGTCCAGGAATTCGTAAGTAATTGCAGAAGCGTATTTATATTCTGTTTTGCCCGCTCTTGGATCAATTTTATAAATATAAGTCAATTTTATATACTGAACCGTTTCAACCTCAAGAATATTCAAATTCTATTATTACAAGCAGTCTTTAACTGTTTGTGAAAAACTGGACCAGAGTCAACATTTAATCCGAATCGAAAACATGAGGTGCACTCGATTAACCAGTATAACGTTGCTCGATCTGCCATAGTGATAAGTGAAATCTGATTCTTGGTTCAACAGACCCTCTTTCATTGGGATATAAAAATAGAGTGAATGACACAATGATAATGACGTACATTTATTGTAAAATACAGTTTAATATATATTTATAATGAATAAATATGCCATACCATATGAACTAATAGTATGACCTCGCATATGTAGTTTTAGTACATTTGTATTTATTTGGTGAAAAAAGGTTTTGTATCAATTGAGAAAAAAAAGAAGCTCTTGGTTTTAATAAATGAGTTGTCAAATATTATTACTGTTTGATTTAAGAACCTGCAGCAAATATCTACGGAATATGACATACGGATGCCCCTAAAAAGTGATCGTCCGATAGTCCTTTAAGGTGCATTCCACTAGCACCTCCACATCTTATTGACGTTGCGGATTTTTGTATACAAATGTCAATGACTCTCGTTCAAGGGTTGATTATCGATTTTCAGAGCTTGAATTGGACAAAAAGAAATCTCTCTGTTAATTTTCCAGATATTCAGAGTACATCTTCTTCAAGGAAAGTGCCTTCAAGACTGAAATTTTATTCACCCTGGACGTTTTTCCAAGGTCTCGTAGTTCTAAGAAGTAACCCCGGTAGTCCAGATACTCAAAATGCAATTTCCCCTAGAAAGCTGTGTCGAGAAATTGAGTAATAGGAAATCTGGTCATAGAATTCCATGTCTTATTATTCAATTTATAAAATGACTTTTTGCAAAAGCAAAATATACTTTCTGTTACGATAGTGTCTTATTTGAGACAATATTTTCTGCAACGCTACAGCAATATCTTCGGTAAAGCTATAACGTAAGAATTGATAGCATACGCTTTTGAAATAGTAGTATACGTATTTGGCCGAGTGGGTTTAACATGCATTAAATTTATTTAATATTTAATAATATATTTTAAAAGAACGTATATGTTCGGAAAAAATCATTTTTTACCAAACCTTCAACAGCTTAATAGCGTATTTTGGTAATGCTCCGCTTTAGGTTCTCCATTTGTAGACCCATGTTTCCCACTCTGATTACAAATTTTTATCATTCGTCGACAGCAGATCGTTTTTGTAACATTCAAATGCCAGCTCCATATCATTAAACTATGATGCCACGCAGAAAAACGGAAGGACCCACTGAAGGGTGACAATCTTATTTTAAGGAACTAACAATCTTTGCGTTAATCCTCTTCTATAATATTTTGTAGGCTTGTTTGAGGGATAGTTTTCCCTATGAACTTGAATTCCAATTACACGGGAAACTGATGGAGTAATATTCACTTCAAAGCCAATCATTGTAGCTTGATAAAATAGTTTTCTAAACTCTGCTTCAAAATTATACGTCATTTCTCGAAATTTTCGAAGAATTATTTCGACATGTCTAATCTCGATACTTATATGGACGAATCTACTTTGTAAATAAAGTGATAGGTTGTGCGTTAAGCACAATATCTTTTCCGTAACTTGCAAACTAATAAAAAATTCTAAAGTGCAAATCTTATTATGCAAACAGTTCGCTTTTCGGTTACCGTCCCGTTTTTCCCTAACAATGATTTCTAGAGCCTTCACAGCGTGAATATAGGCATCTGCAAATAAAGTTGTTAAATCGGTTCTATCTGTCAAGCCTGTTTCGCAATATTATATCAACCCGTATACTACGTGTGGTTTTCTGGCTTTAGAGACATTTATATCATTCAGAGATTGAACTTCTATGCGTTTAGTAACATTATACAATTCTAACTGCTCTTTCCAGATTCCACTTCGCACACTCGATATTCTAAAATAGTTGCAACACTCTTTTAAAGAGCCGAAAGAGCTCCGTACAAGAGTTTCCTTTGAGCACTCATTCAAAATTAAATTAAAAAAATGAGAAGTGCAATGATTGCGCCATCCTATTACTGTCCTCGTATCACGTCCTGTGACGTATTATAACTATTTTATAACTCTATTATACTAT
>JAWWLR010005099.1:0-11921 GCA_035041075.1 Acraspis erinacei
ACATCTCAGAAGCCAAAGCCACTGAGAACGATGGAGCTGTAGGAGGCCCCAACAAAATGAAGTATAGCACTGCCGCCAGATGGAACTACCATCGCCAGCAACTTAAATTGCAGCGCGAGGCAGCTCCTAATCCCGAGACCCCAAAACGGTCTCGGTCTGATGGCCGTACTCCAAAGGAGGACGGGGAGAGTAAGAGGGGTAAGGTCGGAGACCCAGGAGGTTCCTACAGTCTCGCCCTTCAAAGCCACCTGAAAATGGCCGCCTTTCGGGAGAGCTTTCCGTAAAGAAAGTTTAGCATGGAACAAGCAGCGGTCATAGAGAAAGCCGAATACAACCTGGCGAAATTATCACAACTTTTGAGGACTGCCGGTATAAAAGCAGTGAGCTGACCGTCGCCTGCACGCAAGAAATGTCTAGGACATGGCTCATCGGTGCGGTTGGCAGTTTCAGCCCTTGGGAGGGTGCGATAATCAATATCATTGATTGTGAGGGTCTTTCCAAGCCTGTCAAACTCATTGCTTGAATACAAGTTGATTCCGAAAACCCTACATCCATCCTCTGGAAGATCAATGTCCAAAACCCCACGTTAATTGTGGAGGATTGGACTATAATAGACGTGACGAGAGACACAAAATCAACTCAATTGATCTTGAGTGTTAAAAAGGCTAGGGCAGCCTTCTGGGCTTGCAGAGGTGCAATTGGAAAAACTGGGGGGCTAAAGCCCAAAGAAGTATACTGGTTATATACGGCCTGTAGCGGAGGCTTACAGAATATCAATAAAAGATAATCATAATAATGTAGAAGATGTTGACCGGCATGATTCTGTAAAGAGCGTGCTGAAAGGTGATGAAATCCCACGCTTGAACTCGGATTATATGCTGAAAGAATACTCATTCATGAAACCATTCAAAGTGGTATTTCCAAAAAGGGAAGATTGACATGATGAACAAAGGAGAAAAAACTGATTCACTACGGGAGGACTCGTTTGTTATGCAGAAGGAGCAAACGGTCCCTTATGATCCGGAGTGGGAATATATGGCATGAAACCCAGTCCTGAAATAACAATCGCACTGGGAAAATTCACTACAGTATTCCAAGCTGAAATCTTACCAATCAAGGCTTGTCTTAAGGAGATTCACAAGCGGGGTTATATCAATAACCACGTTTTCATATACTCTGAGAGTCAGGCTGCACTGAGGGTCCTCCAATCAGAGGAATTTACATTCATACTAGTTTAGACCTGTCTTCAAGAGCTTCCGCCAGGCATGCCATTGAAAGTTGGCTCCTGATGGAGCATGTGGATTATTGGAGGATGGTTAAGGGTATGATACACTTTAAAATGTTTACCAAAGAACCATGCTTAGGAAAATATATGAAACTCCTGAACATGTTAAGAAAGCAGGTGAAGATAGTGGTTAAAATGCTGACGGACCATTGTCACTTAATGGAGCACCTTATTAATATTATGGTCGACAGAAGCCCTCGCTGTCGAAAATGTGCCTTCCAGGAGCAGACAGCACAGCACATCTTATGTGATTATGATGTGCCAATGGGCCTCAGAGTGAAGCATTTGGGTAATCACTTCTGCGAACCAGCGGATTTAGAAGATATCTCCTATTCAGCGATATGCGCTTGTATGGAGAAAACTAAACTCCTTAGAGAGGCTTAGATTTCAAAGCGTAAAGTAAAATTGGTTATACTAACTAAACTCAGTGATATGGGCTTGAATGACACTACCCATCTATAATAATAATAATAATAATAATAATAATAATAATAATAATAATAGGGTCAAAGATTCACAAGTATAACGAGTTAAGATATGAAGTGAAGACTATACGGAGTAATATGAATCATGCATCTATTCACCCCATTATTATTTTAACTGAACTAGTTTCGAGTTGGAAATTGGTTGTTGGACTGAGAGTTGCACACGGTGCGCGTGAGTGAAAAGGGGAGCCTGTAGCTAGAGAGTAGGGGGCGAACGTGTGCTAAAGATCGTCTCCATAATAAGCAAGCTGGGTAATCTAAAACAGAGTGAAGACCAGTGGTGTCAGAGCGCGGATACCTCTGGCATGCGCAGTAGTGATCCTGTTTATTTTTAAATTGGTATGTGGCGTTACATAACCTAAAAATACACAGGGATAACTACTGCGCATGACAAAGATGCCCGCGTTCTGACACTACTGGTGAAGACTGTCGAAAAAACGTGTGTGAACTTGTTTGCTGATTTCAAGTGTGACGACAACTCATTGACATTTTGAAGTTAGGAATGAATTTTAAAATACACGAGCGAACTTCTGGTCACAGAATTAGATAATGTAAATCATCTATATATCTTCAAAAATCTATAAAAAATTATTTTTTGCCATGAAAAGTTACGAAAATGTACTACCAAATTTTACAAAAATTAAGCTTTTTCTCATGTTTCTTATTACGAAAAAAATACTCCGTGATTAAAATACATTGACATAGAGTGGAATCTTCCATTCAAATTACCCAAAAATAACATTCATATGTATAGAGTTTTTGGTGAAAAAAACATAAACTATTTAATCAGGATTGACATGAAAAATAGCTTTTAACCATTTCATCCTGCTTCTTTTTCATACATTTTTTTACTACAATCAGTTAGCTGTTGAATTGTCAAATTTTATCTTAACCTCAAAATCGCAATAAGATCCAATCGCATTTTATATCAGTAATGGAATTTGATTACAAATTCCATGCTTCATATGAATGTTACTTGATGTTAATGTTTATATTGAATGAACAAATACGTACTATAGGGATGTAGTGGTTCATTTATTATCACCTGGTCGGTGAGAAATTAGTTTTTGACCGACTATTAGAAACAGCTCTAACAGAAAACACGACCCTTGAAAAAATTTCAACAATTTTCAAACAAATAATTCAATGAATTTGGCGAATAGTAGACCCTTAAAAAAAAGAAGGATTTCAATCACAAAGATTGATTTTCAACAAAAAATACAATATTTTTAACAAAGAATAGAATTTTCAACTAAAATAATTTAAAATCTAAGAACAATTGTTATAAAAAATTATTTAAAATAAGGTATAATGCACTTAGAAATCGACAGGTTCTAAAATTTATTTCTCAGAATCTCTCGACAATGAAATTCTGTTTTTATAGTAAATTATGCAAGATGTTTTTTTCCGATAGAAGAAAAAATTTCGAATTTGTCACCTATGTTAGAAATAATAAAAAAATATTAATTTTTGACAAATAAAATTAAATCTCTACGAAAAACGATTAGTTTTCAACCAAAAATCATATAATTAAGATTTCCCATAATGAAATTTATTTTTAGCAAACAAAAAAATGGAGAAAATAGTTGAATCCTCTATGAAAAACGTAAGATTTCCACAAAGAAAATTAATTTTCTACAAAAAAGGCGAATTTCCACTAAAAAAACTAATTCACAATTAAAAATATAAACTTTCATCCTAAAATTGAAAAGTTAAATTGTTAATAATTTCTTAATGTCAGTCCACCAGATGTCCTAAGAACTCCCATGTCTTGAAGACGTCTTTAGGACATCTTTAAGACATTGGGCGCCATAGAGACGATAAATTTTCATAGTTTTGTGCCCACTGGGCGGTAAAAAAAATGTTCTAGGCTAATGCATTGGTAAACGAATTTTTTTTTGGATGTCTACGTTAATTAAAGTAAAAAAAAATAGTAAATCTTTATCGAACTATCAAAAAAGGTAAAAAAATGTGTTATTACAAATTTAGTAGACAAAAAAAAACAAGTTTAAATGCTGCAAAATAGGCAAATAATGCATTTGTTAATTAAGTTTTGTTAAAGAATTATCAAATGTTATCGAACCATAGAAAAAAATCATTGATTAATAGATGGCTGTCAATTCCGTGAAAAAGTGGTATTTTATTTATAAAGGCATCAAATGATAAACATTTGTTTAAACAACTGTTGTTTGCAGTAAGCTCATCTTTTTTTTCTTCTTGGTTAGAAATTCATTTCTTTCTATGTTGATAATTTTATTCTTTTAATTGAAAATTTACACAACTTTTCGATTTTTTGTTGTAAAATAATTTTTACTTAATTAGAAACTTAACTATTTGTGTGCGAACTAATTAATTTGGTTAACAACATTTGTTTTCAGGGGAATAGTTTAAGTTCAAATTTGATTTTTTTTATTTGAAAATTCCACTACATTTTTAATAATTTATGTATCTTGTTGAAAATTTTTCTTTTGTGGATTATTTTTATTTTTGCTGACAATTTACCTCATTGGTTGAATATTCGACTGCTTCATTAAAAATTGATGTATTTTTTAATAACTTCGCTTTGTTCGTTAAAGAATTAATCATATTGATTGATATTTCATATTTCTGTTCGTATTTGTATTGCATTATATTTCACAGGTTTCATGTCTTTGTTTGAAAATTAAATCATTAAAAAAATTAATTAATCCTTTTTTATTGGAAATTCGTTCAAAAATTATTCATCTTGCACTAAAATTTAACTAAGGTAAACGTCCCAGTAATCGTGACCTTACTCCCAATAATCGCGTTGCCAGTTTTATTGATTCTCTTATTCAATTTCAATAAATTTTATTTCCTTTCGTTACTATAAAGTGCTAGAAATCAGTAAACTTTACCATTAGGTTGTACTTTTAACCTATTTTTTTAGGAATATATTGAAATCATAACGAAGTTTCACGATTACTGGGACCATCACACTTACTGGGAAATGTACCTTACTTGGTTAAATCTCTTTCTCAATTCTGGTTATTGTTAGAGATGTATCATTTAGGTTGAAAAATAAACCATTTTGTTAATAACCCATCCGTTTGGCTTGAAAAGCTGTGTCAGTTTGTAGTTTACGCGAGCGCCTTACAATAGTTTTTCTATAATCCAGAGTAATCATACTCTGTAAATTTATTGGACTCAGATCGCACCGCAATGGTGGGAATCATTACTTTACCTCCAAGCCAGAAGTGAACACATCACTTTGGAGTGTAGCCTGACATTAATTAGAGTGGAGAATGACGGTATGGCTTGGAGTGACTGATCGCTCCAAATGGTGTGATTGATTGCTCTAAATGGTGTGACTGAAAACTCTAAATGGCGTGGATATTCGCTGGAATTGGTGTGGCTTGGCGTTATAAATGGTGTGGCTGGTCGCTCCGAATAGTGTGGCTGGTTGCTGAAAATGGTGTGGTTGGTAGTACCAAATGGTCTGGAAGGTATTGATTTAATCTATTTTATTTTGACAGAGGATATCTAAATTAAAATAAAATAAACAGTGAAACTATAATTATAATAAAACTGAGAAAATACAATATTCAAAACTAATAACACATATCAGTTTCTAGAATCCTATTTAAACACATTTTGTAATTAAAACGCTAATATGTAACAATAATTGCAAGACACTTACCATCAAAAAGTTAGATGTACTCATCACTGCACAAAACACAAATTATTTACACTTAAGCGTCCGGAAGCGTAAGCTACTCTACCATGAAAGTGAAAGTGGTACTCATGAAAATGGAAAATTTCAGTGAAAAATACCCCAATACGGCACGCTGCTCCCACCACTGCTCCCACCACTGCGCTTCTATCAAACTGCACTGGTGGGGGAATGACGTCACAAAGTTGTCGCACCAGTTGGTGTGATTTCACAAAATGGTCGCACCAGTTGATGTGACAGGCATGGTCACTCTTATTTTGGTGTGACAAGAGCCGCTGCATTTGGGTGTGGCAGAGTCACATCAACGGAAAGAGTCAAGCTGCTCACTTCAATGGTGTGACTTAACACCTGTAATAGAGTGGATTTAGCATTCACAGCAGTCTTGTAGTGACATTTGGACACCAAGGAATTGAGAGAGTAGTGTTTATTTTAATACTACAAAATAACATGAAAAAATATATAATTTTGAAAACACAATAAGGCACGAAAAAAATGAAGAGACAACCGGGAAGTAGAGTTCCATACTCGGTAATTTACGTCCGGAACTCCAGTAACTTACCTGTAACTTACAGGTAAGTTCTCAATCGATTTTATTTTTGAGTATTTACGAGAATTAAGGTTTTCACAGTAATAAATGTCAGATTAAAAGCATTGCGTACAACTGTGATTGGATTTGCATAAGCTTATTATATCATATAATTATGCGTAACCAGGTGTGAACAGGCGTTTTGTAATAATTTATTAAATTGTTACATTTTTCAATTATTATACCATTCACTTTACAATACGTAATTTGCAAATCTCTTTGTTTAAAAGTTTTCCATTTTTTGAAGTTGAAAATTTTGGATAAAAACATTCAGCATTTAACTTTGGTTATTTATTAAAATATTTAGAAGTTGTGACAAAATTTCAAAAAGAATTTTAAATTTGAAGAGAGGTCTGCAAATAAACTTTTGGAGCTTTTCACTCGTGTTTTAACTGTTTGAAATATAAATTTTAAATGTTTTCTGCTGAAAATTGCTTAAAATAATAAAAGTTTGAGAATTTTAAAGTTGATCGATTGATTCTTTAATATATATTTATATTCTTGGAATTGAATTTGAATCTTTGAACTCTATCATTTATAAAAGTTAAAAATTCTGAATTTTGCAGTTTATCTGCATTTTATTTGAACGATGTGATTCAAGTCTTGAAATTTTGAATTGTAAACTTGTGAAGTTTATTTAGTTGAATTTTCAACGAAAAAGGATGAGTTCGCAACGAAAAATATAATATTTTATATTTCAAGGAAGACAATATCTTAAATTTAAATCAAAAACAGCTGAATAGAATAAAAAAGAACCAATTTTTAATAATAAAGTTAAAGCCTCACTCAAAACAGGTGAATTTTAATTTTTTTTAATTATATCATTTTACGGAATTTTCGGTTAAAATCATTAAAACTTTAAAGAAAACAATTTTTTAATTCAAACTTTTTAAATTAAAAGTTAAATCCTTTTTATCTTAAGTTTTCATAAATTAATAGTTTTAAAATTTTTATTTATATATCAAAATTTCTTTTGAAATCTTGTAAATATTCTTTTTAAATTATGTTTTAAAAAGAAAAACCATTATAAATTTTGACAGGAATCTTAAGTATATTTTGTTATTATCTGAAAAGCTTAAACCATTATTTTCAAACTTCAAAATCTTATTTAAAGTGACCAAAAATAAATATTTTCTTACAAAAATTTTGGAGTCATTCGAAATTTTTTAATATTATTGAAGCTCGTCAAAACTTCTAAATATCTTTTAAACTAATCGAATTTTTTCTGAAGTATTAATTGTTCAATTTTCATTTATTCTTCCAAATTTGCTATAGTTTTAAACTGTTTTGAAGTATTCTTTAAAAAATAATTTTTAAAAGAAAAAAAAAATTGAAAAATCTAGAAATCTTAAGAAATTTTTTTTATTATCTTCAAAGTTTAAAAATCCTTAAACAGCTTCAGAATTTTCTTTTAAAATTTTCAAAAATCTACATTTTTGTTGACATTTGGTTGAAATCTTTTCAAATGTTAAATTATTTTTGATTTTTTTAATAATTTCTAAATATCTGATAAATTGATTTGAAGTTTTCATAAAATTCTAAATCAATCCTGAAAAATAAAAAAATACCTGAAAAGTTTCTAATTTTTTTTAAGATTTTGGCAAAATTTGTCAATCTTATACATTCTCTTAAAATTAATTTCGTAAGGTAAAAATCATTTGTTATTTTCATTGGAATCCTAATAAGACTTTCGCATATAATTTTATGTTTAATTATTTGGAATCTTATCAGCTTTTGAATTATTTTTGAAATTCTTTCAAAACATCTGAATCTCGTTTAAAACGATTCGACTTTTTTCTACCATTTTAATAAAACCTTCAAACATTTTAAAAATACAGATTATTTTTTTGACACTTTTGGAAATCTGTTTAAATCTTTTTAAAAATACTCGTAATACTAATGACGGGGTTTACAAACAATAGTCCAATTTTTCACTCCGAAATATAAATTTTCAATACAAGAAAATAGTTCATTTTTTAACTAAATACTTGAATTCAAATATATATTTAAAGTTTCCACCAAGAAGAATAATCTTCTACCAAGAAACAAGACTTTTTAATACACGATCTTTTAACCAAATAATGGAATTTTCAACTAAAAAAAGTGCAAACCAAAACACAACAAATTTTTGACAAATGAGTTACATTTTTCTCGGAAGAAATTAATTTTCAACCAAGATTATCTTTCTACAAAAAAATAGGAACTTTCTACTAAAAGAAACGAATTTTCGAACTAAGAAGACTAATATTATGGACAAAAATTGAATATTTAACAAAGAAAAATATAATTTCTAAGAAACTAGATTGATTTTTTAAAATAAACAGGCAAATTAAAAATGAAATAGTTGAATTTTTATTAAAAAAAAAAGTTCAGTTTGACTTTCTAACATCAAAGGAGTAGTTTAAAAAAAGAAGTAAATATATAAATATACTTAAATTTACAACTTGAAGAGACCAAACGTTTTTTTTCTTACCAAAGATTTTTTTGTAATCTTCAAATGTTAAAGTAATAAACTCCATGCTAAGTTTCTGAAGTGGAACCAAAAGGAAAAACAGCTTAATTTTACTCTAGGGAATCCGGGAAATGAAATATACGATTTCTGTTGACGATATCCAGTTTAAATATTTCAGGTACGCTAGCTTTCTCAGATATAAAGGTGTTCGCACAATAAAATCTGTTGCAGTGCGCTGGAGACGTATCACAGACTTGCGGTCCGTGCCCGAACCCATAGAGCCAACCAATCGAATACAAGATCTCGTGCTGCTTCCGCCTGAGCTGTAACGCACACAAGTACGTCGCTTTCTACAACAGATCGCACCGCCCTTGAGCCAGTACCTCCGCAGACCGCAGCAGCACGCCAGGTCGCGCGCGATTCGTTGGCTTTATGGGTTCGTGCACGGACGGCACGTCCATAATACGTCTCCCGCGCACTGAAACGGATTTTCTTGTGCGACTACCTTGCACTCGAGGCAATTGTGGGGGTAACCTTAACAAGTCAAATTGCGAGTTGGGCATCGCCGCGATCTGACAGCTCTGGTTTAAGTAAGTATTTGATTTTTGAACTCAGAAATTTATTGTGATTTTAGTAATTTTGGCCTTAATCTGAGGATATGACCATTGCATAAATTAACTAAACAAAGTTCTCGCTATGTCCTAGTAAGCAGTTCCGCTCTTTGATTACCGTCAGAGATCTTATTTCTTGCAAAACTCTGATATCTTTGATATATTCTTACGCTGATGGTACAGACGAACTATTTGGCATTTTGTTTTTATATTTCCCTGCAGCTGAGCAGGTAGGCCGAATAACGAAACTAAAATCAGAGGACATTTTGCAGTAACAATGGTCTCACTGAAAGTTGTTTCAACTCTCAAGTTCCCTCGATACTTTTGTCGGCGAATCTGAAAAAACGAGGTTACCGATCAGTTTTAATTTGCAATTAAATATTATTAAACAATAGGCACTTTTCATTATTTTCTTCAGTTTGTAGTCATCGCTAGGATAGATTTAGTGTGTGCATCAAAGCTTCAAACAATTCCGATAATATTTGCCCAACTTGCGATGATTCTTAAAAAGTAATTGAATTTAGGGTCGAATTTTTTTCAGTTTTTCAAGCTTATTATTAAAAATACTCATCTAATAAGAAAATAGAAAAAAGTTCCGTCTCGTCATTTTCTACAAGCCTATATTTAAAAGGGATCCGTTTTATGACTTTAAAAATTTCCGTAACCCGAAACGTTTTGACAATAATTTCACACGATCTCGAAAGCCGGGCAAATTTCTCGATCCAGACCCTCAATTACACAGGGCCACAAGATGAAATTGAAGTGGAGCATCTTTCAGCCTAGTTGATCTTTATGTTTTTGGGGTAGCTGATCACGATCCCGGTATCCATATGACCCCATCATGCCTAGATCAAGGTCAAATTAAGGTCAAACACCTTAATTCTATTGATGCAATTTTTTTTGACCCCGGATTCTGAAAGATCGGAAAATTTTACGTCCGAATATGTCTTGAACTAATTGTCGAACCGACCTCTGAAAGTCGTTTGGAGGTCATCTAGAGCTCAAATCCTTCTTTAATCTCTCGGCTGATGTCTTAGCCAGGAAAGGGTCTCGAACCATTGGACCTTTATGTTTTTGGGGGCGCTCATCACGATCCCGGTGCCCATATCACGCAATCACGTCTAAATCAAGATCAAATGAAGGTCAAACATCTTAATTCGATTGATGCAATTTTTTTATCCGGATTCTGAAAAAGCGGCAAATTTTATGTCCGAATACGTCTTGACCTGCTTGTCGAACCGACCTCTGAAGATCATTTGAAGGTCATCTAGAGGTCAAATTCTTCTTTTGATCTCTCAGATGATGTGTTAGCTATGAACGGGTATCGCACCAGTGGACCTTAATGTTTTTGGGGTCGCTGATCACGATCCCGGTAGATGTGATTTCGTGAAATGATAGGTTCAGAGTCTAAAATGACAAATTGAATGAGTTAATGTTTATTTTCAAGCTTGAGTGTTTACATTCAACCGACTTTAAATTTCAGACGATGGGCCTATAATTTTACGAAATTACATTCAACTGTTGAGCATTTTCATCGTAAGGGATGACCTTAGATTTGACCAACAGAATCATTCTCCAGGTCAAACAGAGGACAAGATTTATTAATTACATAATATGCTATGAGAAGGAACCTCGTAAACCGAAATTTTTTGTACCTGCTCCCAGGGCACCTCCACGTGGTGACGGTGGGCAGCAGGTAACCGGCGAATTCCCTGGGTGAAGGCGTTCAAGCCGTCATGGCAGGCGCAAGAAAAAGTAGCCGTACGATGAAGGCACTCGGAAACCCAGTATCGGCAATTGGTCAGGAAGAGCAAGCGGGCCCGCAATCTTCGTCATCATGCGACTGCAGCTCTAATTTGGTGAAAAACTTGGCCCTTTGAGAGTCTAATGCTACAACTTCATCAACAACCCCATGTTATCATTGATTAAACAACTTTTGCGTTGTTTGTGGGAAATATGTCATCACAAATCAGGTGAGGCAATTTACAGATACATTGAAACTACGTTACAAAAAATTTTTCAATATAGATACCAGTGGAATGGACAATTTTTGGACTCCAAGAATATTATGCGTCACTTGCTCCCTGCGAATCACGGAAAAGAAGAAACAAATGTTTGTTTCTCCTACGATCTGGCGAGAGCCAAAAGATCATAACACTGATTGCTATTTCTGCTTGACCAATACATCTGAGTACAATAGAAAGAATAATTCTACAATATTATATGCATCTGTTTAATCTGTGACTCATGTCGTTTTAATGAGCATTGAACAGCTTGAAAGTGAACATCAGATATTTACTGACGAATTTTCTTTTGTAACAAAAACCAATGATACAGATAGAAGAATGTCATCTGCAGAATTCGAAGATCAGCAAAATGACGAGCTAAATGAATCGCAAAAATCTGAAGATGATCAGCCGGGAAATTCTCACGGTTTTACTCAAGACGAGCTAAGTGACTTTATCGAGACGCAGGACATTCAAAAGAAATTTCCGAACTCGTAGCTTCTAGATTAAAAGAGAAGAATTTTTTAGCTGCATGTACCCGAGTGAGTTTATATCGTGATCGATAATGCCCATTCCGGACATTCTTCTCTAAAGCAAAGGGTTTGGTTTATTGCAATGATGTGGGAAGGACTGATAAATGAGTATAAAAGTGGTAAAGATGTAGCTAGTGACTGGCGAATATTTATTGATTGATCAGTGAGGAGTTTGAAAGCTTTTTCTTAATTCACAATGGAAACATATATGCCCCTATACCGGTTGGTCATTCAGTGATCTTGAAAGAGCAATACAATAATCTCCATTTTCT
>JAWWLR010005163.1:0-21844 GCA_035041075.1 Acraspis erinacei
GATACATTTTTCCTCCCACTTTACCGCTTACGCGGCTAGTAAAAAGAGGTGTTTATACTTACCTTCCAACCTCAGAACAAATTGTATTAACAACATCTAATGGTGATGCTTTTGCAATATTGGAGACAAGTGGTTTTCTTAGTGGAATATATAGACCATCGCATGGAAAGCCTCGAGTGAAGATAAACACAGGAAGTGGTGTGGTTACTGAATTGACGCCAGATGAAATAAAGGAATGTCCAGTAGGGGCCCACCGCCTAGTAGAAACGAATTTTAATATAGTAGTTGCAAAACATGATTCTCTACAGATGAACCAGTAATTCGATTTTTTTTAAATATCAAAATTGTATTAATTGTAAAAGTAATATCTAAATTTGTGGTGCCCTATCCAATACCAAACTTTTTTTTGTATTCGTCGAGGTTTGTTCCTTTTTAGACTATGAATACACGAATACATTAGAAATATGTTAGAAATTACAAAATTATTGTTTTTAGATTACCCTCAATATAAATAAAGACAATCCGAAAATAAAGTACCATGTTATGAATTCCGCAGATATTATATATAAGATTTCCAATTGGCAAAATTTAATATTTTCCTAATAATCAAAATAAAATTTTACAAAATATTTTGCTTGTAATTGAAAGAAGTATTTTCTAGAGGAGGGTCAGGAAATAGGGCTTTGATCGGCAATAAATAGAGCTTTATAAGAGCTAGAAGGAAAGTATGATAATTATAGTGGTATTTCCAGGGATTTTCTATTGTTGGATCAGGAAACAAGGCGTATTTAAACGAGGGTCTGGGAATTCAAGTAGTTTAGGAAGTTTTTTAAAATCAGGTAATTATGTAATCCTCAAAGAAAACAGATATAATCTCAACCCAGGAGATAAATTTTCTGTCAAAAGGGATGAATTTACAAAAAATTACATCAATTTTTACTAAATAAATTCTTCTTTAACAAAAAATAGAGTAATTAATTTTTAGATAAAAATAATTTAAAAATTTTTTTTAAATGAAATTTTTTTTGTATTTAACTAAATTTAATGAATTCCAAGAATTCGGGGAATTTAAAGAACGTAGGGATTTGAAAGTATTTAGAGGATTCGTGAAATTCACAGACTACAATAACTTCAACGAATTGAAGAAATACAAGAAATTGAAGGAATTCTAGGAAATAAACAAATTTAAGAAATTGCAGGAATACAAAGAATTCAGGGAATTCAAAGAAATTGTGGAATTCGAGAAATTAAAAGAATTCAAAGATTTCATGGAATTCAAGAAATTCAAGGAGTTATAAGAATTCATAGGATTTAAGCACTATAAAGAATCGCAAATATTCAAGGAATTCTTAGAATTTGGGATATCAGAGAATTCAAGAAATTCAAAAAATTCAAAGAATTCATAGAATACAAGGAATTGAAAGGATTTAGAAAATTCGCAGACTTCAATAACTTCAAGGAATTGAACAAATACAAGAAATTGGAAAATTCTAGGAATGAAACAAATTTAAGAAATTTAAGTAATGCAAAGAATTCCAAAATTTTAAGAATTGAGCGAATTCCAAGAGTTAAGAGGATTCAAGTGTTGCATCGAATTTGAGGAATTTAGGAAATTCAAGCAATACAAAGAGTTCAGGGAATTCAAATAAATGAAGAAATCCAAGAAATTAAAGGAATTCAAATATTTCTTGGAATTCAAGAAATTCAAGGAGTTCAAAGAATTCAAGAAATTCAAGGAAGGCAAAGAACTCGTAGAATGTAGGTATACAGAGAATTCAAGAAATTCTAAGAATTCGTAGAATTCAAGGCATTAAAAGAATTCAAGAAATCGAAGTAATACAAGGAATGCAAGGAATTTAAGAAATTCCAAGAATTGAGCAAATTCAAAAAGTTAAGGTAATTCAAGTAATTCAGAGAATTTAAGGAATTTAGGAAATTCGAGGAATATTAAGAATGCAGGCAGTTCAAATAAATTAAGAAATTAAAGGAATTCAAAGATTTCGTGGAATTCAAGAAATTCAAGGAGTTGAAAGAATTCGAAGAATTCAAGCAATACAAAGAATTAAAAAAATTCATGGAATTCTTAGAATTTAAGATAACAGAGAATTCAAGAAATGCAAAGAATTCAAAGAATTCAAAGAATTCGTAAAATTCAAGGAATTAAAGGAATTTATGAATTGAAAGAATGCAAGGAAGTTCATTCCGTTGGTAACTTTAATGAGATAATTAGTATTTTCTTAAACATTTTGTAACTTTTCGGAAATAACAGACAGTACGAAAGAGTGCGAATCTTGTCCCCATTTTTTTCAAAAATAATTGCTTCATTTTGTTTGTTTTTTTTTCATAAAAGAAGTTTATGATTGGCTTTTTTGGCTCACGCAACTAGTGCGCACCTCAGTGGCAACTCGCTATTTAACGACCCTACATTTTTCTATATATATCAAGATCCAGAAGATCCATAAAGTTGTATCATTCTTTGCAAAATATTCATTATACGCAATTAATTTTCATTCATATTTTTACAATATTCATTTTTGCGAGATTCTGGGCTACAATTTAAAAAAATGGAGCTAAGTGTTTTCAGATATTTTCGAGGCAGATCCAAATATGTTTCGGTCAAAATTATCGACCAAGGATGAAAGACAAGAATAAATATTACGTAACTGCTAATTAATTATTAACCATTTTTACTGGTGGCAAGGAGATTTTTTAAAGATAAACATACGAGATTCTTCGCGTCAACGTTGTTCGGTCGTTATCATAATCATCCTTTCATAAAATAAATATTTGACGTTCCTCAATAAAGATAAAAAGTAATCGTCATGAAAAAAATGTCACTCTGAATATGTATCAACTGCGTCTTTAATTCATGGAAATCAGTGGTACAAATTTTTTGTTATTTTTTTATTTATTGTATACCGACAACTGTAATTCGTAGATTGTGAATTCTTTTTTGTTAAAACTCTTTCGGCTTCAGCGAACACATTCTTAATCTTCCCCTTTTACCTATTTTGGAAGTTGTATAGTTTAAATGTAAAATGGAATTTTCGATAACATTTTTCACAAACAAGAAAAAACTATGCATCTTGTAGAAATACTTTTCCACCAAATTTGCAGATCATTTTATGATGAACAATTTCCTTATTCAGCATTTTTTGGGTCTCGCATAGTTTTTCAAAATGTATAATTATTTATTTTTAATACAAATTTTCACAAACAAATAAAAAAATATATTTGTTTAAAAAAAATTATTCTAGAACATTTCTAGACGTTTCTGAGATAAAAAATTTCTTATCTTGTTTAGGTTTCGTATTAAAATATTCTTTTTAACATATCTTACTTTTTTATTCTTAATGTATTTATATAACAAACATTTATTTAAAAAATGCGTAGAATTTTTCTGGTTGACCAATTTTTGTCTTCCCATTTTTATTGTCTCTTGTGTAGTTCTTCTAAAAATGCAATTTTTACATTCAGATCCTGAAAAGGTATTAGATTTGTGTATGTATGTATGTCTGTCTGCATGTGTGCCTGATAACTTTTGAAAAAATTAATCTATTAGATTGGCCATTTTAGATATAAATGCAAAAACGAAGCGCATTTTGAAAAATTTTAGGATCACTTTTTGCGAAATTCAAAATTTTTTTGCACAATACGAACATTTTCTACTGATGACCTTTTTCATAAAATTAAAAATAACCAGAGATTTTGTGGAATTAGGTTTTGTGTGATTGAGTTTTGTAGGCTTGTGATTAGTGGGCTTGGGATTTGTAGGCTTGCGATATTTAAGTTTTTTGGGCTTTGGGGTGTGAGCTTGAAATATGTGAGATTGGAAATTGTTCAATTAGGTTTTGTGGGATAGGATTTTGTAGGTTTAGGATTTTGTGGAATTCGGTTTTTTGGAATTGGGTTTTGTGGGCTGGGAATTTGTGGGCTTGAGATATGTAGGCTTGCGATTGGTGGTCTTGAGATATTAAGGTTTGGGATATGTGAGGTTAGGTTTTGTGGCCTTCGAGTTTTTAAGTTTGGGATATGTGAGCTCGGGAATCGTGAAAGTAGGTTTTTTGGGATAGGGTTTATAGGCTAAAGATTTTGCGAAATTAGGGTTTGTGAGATAGGGTTTTGTAGACTTGGGATATTTAGATTTGGGATATGCGGATTTGGGTTTTGTGGGCTGGGTATATGTGTGCTCAGGAATTCATAAATTAGGTTTTGTGGGCTAGGGATATGTGAGCTCAGGAATTGATAAATTAGCTTTTGTGGGATAGGGTTTTCCGGGCTAGAGATTTTGTGTGCTGGCGATATGTGGGCTTGAGATTGGTAGGCTTGGGATATTAAGGTTTGGCATATATGGTGTTAGGTTTTGTGGGTTTCGAGTTTGTAGTTTTAGGATATGTGAGCTCGGGAATCGTGAAATTACCTTCTTTGGGTTCGGGTTTTATAGGCTACGGATTTTGAGAAATTAGGTTTTCTGGAATTGGGTTTTATAGACAAATCTTTTCGAAAATACCGACCACGGAACGAATTGCATTACCAACATTCAATGATGACTAAACGCCCATCTGAGTTGTAGATGGCGCCACGTGATGGCTTATTTAAGCACACATTTACGACATATGTATTCCATATCATTCTTATTATGAAATGGAAATGGTGTACCAAATTTTTTAATTTGAAAAAGTGGTCAAAAACCTTTTTTTATTAAAATACTTTATATAACAAACAATGTTTTATAATTTGAAAAATATTGCAGTAGGAATTAACCCTTAAGACACTTCTACTTAATTACACAAAGAAACTGATGATATGGGAACAATAAAATTTAAGCTCCTATAATTATGCATATTAATTGTTTGCAGTAATAGAGCAAAAGAATACACAATATTCACACTGTTGACTAAATTTTTTCTTCAATTGAAAAATATGAAAATCGCTTATATTCTGGTTTTATACGTGGCGTTTAATTTGATTGGTAAGCATTATAATATAATCTATAGTTCTAAAAATCTTTTGAACATTTTGCCAGCATCAATTCATTAAATATTTACCAAATTTTAGAAATTGCTTGATTCAAATTATTTTAATCATCAACTTATGGTCACCTTATGTTTAGGAAACTTTTTTTGATGGATGAATTATAAATGTTCATAATATTTTGTTTTATTCAAAATCTTAATTTTCCGATTTGAAGAAGTTCAGCATGTAAAACTACAAATTATTTCTATTTTGGTCAATTGGTCATAAAAAGTGTTTACAACAATTGAAATTGTTGTTGAAAGCCAATCTTTTGGGGCAAGATATTATTTTGTAGATGAAAAGATATGATTCCGTAGTAAAGAATCTTTTTTTCTATATCTGCGAAGAAAAAAATTCTACGACGTAAATTATTCCTAAAAATTGTGAAAATTTATAAAAACTAGGACTCATTAGACTTCGTATATCTGTACCAAGGACAGAAATATATGTTAGATTATAGATAAGTAATTATAAAAAATTTTGATTCTCGTAATGAAAATTTATACTACGCTAAAACTACGTGATACGTCGCGTGCGTTAACTTCTTTTAATAATCATTATTATTTCTTTCGAAGAATACTTATAACTATTCTTTGAAGGAAAATCGACATTCCCAAATAAAGATAAAAAATTAATTTTATGTTAGAATATTTTTTTACTTTTCTTATAAAAAGGTGAATGTGGATGATTATTGATTGTTAAAATAATTAAAAACTGTTCTTCGAAAAAAATATTACTCTAAACAAAGGCACCCAAAGTATGGGTTCAAATAGAGAATTTTTGTGCAGAACTCTTTTCATAATTTGGCTCAATTTTTAAAGATTCTACCAGGTAATGATGCTCGTCTTACGTTATAGTGCAGATTTAATTAAATCTTGCCAGGAGAAATTTACTAAAAACGTAATTTTATAGAGATAAAAAATTATTGAGAAAAAATGAAAGGATATGAGTTGTAACCATTTTTGAGTTTATGTTTAAAAGTTTTATCGAAAGTGACCGTTTTAATCAAAGAAAAATATTTCAGTTTATTACTCGGTTTTTTCCCGTTTCGCAAAAATTTTTCTCGGTCAATACAATTTTAAAAATCGAAGTCTATTCTAAACATTTTTGAATTTAATGTAATACAAAATAAACAACAATTTAAAGCATTCAAAATGGAAATCTTGAACTTGAAACTTTCAAAATTGAAGTTGAAACGTTTTTCAATTTAAACATTTTTATTGAAAAATTCGGAATTTTGAACATTCATAAATTATAGATCTTAAGAATTGAGATTAAGTATCAAAAATATAAGTCCACTTTAACATTTTCAATACTCGAAATTAAAGAATTAATCAATGAACTTTAAAAATTTACAAATTTAAATATTTGTTATCTTTGGCGATCTTAAATTATAAGTTAAAATATTTTCATTTTAAATAGTTTAAGCATCCTTGACAGGCTTTAAAATTTTATTTCAAAACATTGAGAAATCCTGTAAATTAAAAAAATTGCTTCATCTTTTGGTTAATAAATAACAATTGAACATTTATTATTTTTGCAAATTTCAAACAAAAAATTTAGAATTTTTGTAAGAATTTTTTTAATATTCGTAGGAAAATGGAAAATGAATTTTAATTTTGAAAAATTATTTTAAAAGAATATTTAAAAAGATTATAAGAGATTTCCAAAATTGTCAAAAAATACGCTGGCAGATTTCAAGGATTTTTTAATCAATTTGCAGGATTTTCTAAAAATTGTATCAAAAATTCTATTTACTTTAAAATATGTGTAGAAGTTCAGAAAAAAATTGCTGCAAAATTATAAGTTTTCAATTATTATTTATACATCAAAATTCAATAATTTCGCTTACAAATTAAACATTTTTTAATAGAAGAGTACAAATTGTAACGTTAAAAGTTTAAAAGTTTTTTTCAAATTTAAACAAATTAAAACTTTATATGTCCAACAATTAAGTTTCAAATTGGTTACTTTCAAATATTTGGCTTCCATTTAGTCATATTAAATTAACAGTGAAATATTGCTAAATATGTATAATTTTCTTACGTCTACTTCCTCTCCTTTATACAATTTTTCCTTCTCCATTCATATTCCTCCTTCCTTTTCTTCTTCCCCATCTTACCCAACACCCCCTTCACCCATGCAACTGTCTTTTTTGCACCTCTTTCATGCACCAATACATCCATGCTTATCCCACTCCTTTCCACCTGTTCACACTCCTCCAACCAGCGCTCCACTTTTACATCCCCCTTACCCGCACAATTCGCACTTCCTCTTCCCACCAGAAGGCCAGAACCTATTATAACCCTCCATGCACGAGCATCTTATTCTATCTATAAGTTCCTGACTTCCCTGCTCCTTTCTCACGCAAATATTGCGCTCTTTGCCTTGGCATAATCCACACATATTTCCCGTTAAACCTTAACTTACTTATTCTCTCCTGCCCTGCTTCCTTCTCTCTCTTCATGCTGTTTCTTTTTACGAACTCATAAAGCCACCTTCGTTCCTCATGCATCCTTCTCACTTCATCCATCTGTAATCCATTCGTTCTAAAATATCTTTCCCTTTCCACCTCCATCCTCGGCTTCCCGTTATAATCTCTAAACTCTTTCTTCCTGTCTCCTTCCTGACAATATAGTGTCCACTTTACATACCTCTCCTGTATCCTATTTACCTCCTCACTTACCGTCTACCTTCATACCCCACACCTCCACTCCGTAAAATAAGACACTCATCACTAGCGAATCAAACAATTTCATTCTGCTTACAAAATTATCTGCAAACAACCTCTTTCCCAGCCCCCAGACCTTTCTCATCACCATATTTGCCCTTTTCAGTTACTCTTTTATATGACCATTCACTCTCCCATTCCTCCGAAACAGGAATCCCAGTTACAGTAACTCTTTCACCTCCCGTAACAGTTTCCCCTTCCATTTCCACTTCACTGCACTATGTTATCTGCAAATACGAGTGACAATATCTTTACTCTTCCTACCCTAACACCTGCTACCACTCCGGCCAGTAGCTTACTTTACAAATATACGATTAAAATTGCAAAAAGCGTTGGACCAACAGGACACCGATAGTTTGTCTTCTCATTACCCTTACCCTCTCTGTCAGGCCTCTTCCCACTCCCCTCTCTTCCATTACCTTCCACAAACTCCCCCTATCCACCGAAGGGAACGCGCCTTTTAGATCTATAAACAATGCGTACGTTTTGGCACCATTTTTCACTAGTTCCCTAACCACCACGTACTGCAAGACGTAAATATTTTCAATAGTACTCACCATCGCTTATATTTTGTATGCCGTATTAATTGGCGTAATTCCTCTATGATTTTCCTGCCTCTCCCTATCCGCCTTTTTATACAGTGTTTCGATCAAGCCCTCTGCCCACGCTCTTGGGAATCCCCCCTTCATACAGATTTCACTACGCCATTCAGCCTGTTCCTTACATATTGTATGCCAAACAGCCACATCTTTAAAAAAATTACCTCCACACGTCACTCCCCATCTTCTCACTTATTCTCATTCTTCGTTTCCTAAGTATGTTAATTATCTTCCACACGTTCACTTCTGTCTTAACACTTTGCAACTCATCTTCCAGCTCTTTTTTCTTTTCCTGCTCTTTATTCTTACAAGTTACCCTAAACTCCTTTCTTATTTCTCTTACTCCTCCTTTTTCGCAGTTCCTTCCTTCCACTTCCTGTACTTCCTTTCACCTTTCTCTTCATTATTTTGCATTCCGTAGGACACCGCGGCTTCACCATTCCTTTATTGTTTTTTCGAAATACCTTCTTTTGCACACACCCTTTCACTTTCTCTTTCAGATCCTCCCATATCTCTTCCACCGACTACCCCAGAAAGCTTACGTTTTCAAACTGCTCCTGATACTTCTCCATCGCTACTCTCGTCCATGACACACTCTCCCCTCACAACCCTTCTTCCCCAACTTGCCTCTCGCCAACCTCCTCCTTTATCCACAAACATAATGGCTAATGGTCTGATTTCATCCTCACTTCCACTGCCAATTTCTCTATCTCCTCCCGCCCTTGCATATTGATGATCACGTACTATTATCACCGATACCCCCATCTTACTCATATACGTGCATTTTCGGGGAAGTTCCAAAAATACGGTGCACGGTGTGTATTGATTAATATTAAAATACTAATTACCAAATATATATTTTTGTCCTAAGTCAAGTATTTTGAGCATCGCTAACGTATTTCACGATCGTGCATAAAATTTGAGCTTATTTCGTCAATAAACAACGTAGTTTCGACGAGTTCAACACAAACAAGGAATTACATTCGATCCAATTCGTAAACCAGTTTTTATTTTTTATTTCGTAAGTGAAAAGTCGAATCGAAAAATTTGTTGGAAATAATTTGGACCTTTTTCAACGCTCTATAGGCTGATATTTTCCCCCGTTCATTTTATGGCTTTATCATCGTGATGATTCATTCCCGACACTTTGCGTCGTAAATATTTATAGCAAACTTCAGATTCAGATATATTGTGACATTCAGTGAATTTTAGGCCATATTGGTGTAAAAAACCAAAGTTCAAAGTATGGTCCCAAAGGGAATTATGATACATTAACATAAGAATATATTTTTCAAAAAAATTAATTGTTTATTTCTTCTTGCAGAATTAAGTTTACAATCTGATGGCAATTGGCCTGATACCCCCCGCCCGGGTCGTCAGCGAACTTTATCTTCTCGTCCCACATCTCATTCCGTTGTCCATCCTGAACCTTCTGTACGTTGCAGGACGAGGTCTCCTCCTGCCATTTCTCCTCTTTCCATGCATTCTGATTATTGCATATTTGGATATGGACCTGGGCAACTTGGACTAATTCGGCTAATTCCGGACGCTAATCCGAATCGGCGATTTGAATTTCGAAAACACACTTTTCACCCCAATTTGCCACTTGTACGGCCAGTTAACAGACGTGTGTTTACGTCTCTTCCAATTCGAGACCAAATTGTATTATCAACGTCTACAGGAGACATTTTTGCGATATTGGAGAATAATTGTTCTCTTACTGGAATGTACAGTAAGCGTAGAGGAAGGCCTCGGGCAAAACTAAACATAGGAACCGGCGTGATCACAAACATGACCCCAGAAGAAATGAGGGAATGTCCAGTAGGCTCTCACCGTCTAATCATTTCGAGTTTTGATATGGTAGTTGTGAATCATGATTCCTTACTGTCCAGCCAATAATTCTATTTAGAAATTTGACACATTTACTTAGTAATGCACGGAAAGGACCCGGAGGTTAATCAGCGATATTTATATCTGCTTGTAGCTACAAATATTTTCTACAGCTAATTGCATTTATCCATCGAAAAAAGGAACGAATTATGCAATTCATGCCAAAAGAGGGGAGTTTTCTGAAAATGTAACACGAATTTTGATTTTGAATGTACAACTACCTTTTTTTTAATTAAACCAACCCCAACTTTACATTACTGAGCTACTTTCATTATGAGTACTAGTCGTGTTTCAGAACAATTAGGCCTGCCTGGATGAGCTCCTAATTATTAAATGGGTTGAAAATCTATGTCAAACCTTTTCTCATCAACGAAAAAGTTCATAATGAAAACACCTTACTGGCACAAGATTCTTTAATAACGAAATAGTCACATCATTCAGCACGTTTGGGATTAAACTCTTAAGCTCTCAATTGAGAATGTGTTGAACGACAGTTTCTGTCGCACGTACGAAATAATTTGAATCTCTCACTAAAAAACACTTGGAAGAGCTTCAGAAGTCCTATTTTCTTTTCTTTCTTTTTAAATAATTGATCAACTGTTTGGGTTGATAAGCTGTTAAAGGATCCTGGAGATTCCATGCTGGCTGATTATCTCCTGTTTCCTGTAGGCCTCCTTGCTAGGACACCCGCTTGGTTTCGATGCCTAGAAAAGAGTGCAAATTGATTTTCCTGGTCAATATACATACATACACTCACATATGTACATTCGCAAGGATCTATGAACTTATCGATGTTTATGGAATACCTATATTACTCGTTTCCACATAATTTATTAATAGATGCTAAGCTAAGCGAAAGAAAATATTATCAAGGCTTCAGATTTTATATCTTTAGAATTCCCTTCCTATTACAACATTCAGGTCCAGGAAGAGTCTTCGTCTCCCCGTCTCCCAGCTAATAAAACCATCTGCCATCCAGTTACGGGGGAGTCAAGATTCTCAGAGAATAAGGTTAGATGAATTTGCATGAATCAAATATTAAATGGGATGATCGAAAAAATAAATAAATTTTTTAAACCCCCAATATAGTAACGAGAGTAATTCAATAGAGTTTCAAATTAACGCGCGTTGCTTAGATTTCCAATCGATGCCACAATAAGATGTTAAGATAAAACTCTACCCTTTTAAAAATGATATTTTATTATTTTTTGCAGAGTTAAGTTTACAATCCGGTAGTGATTGTCCTGACAATCCTCGTCCGGGTCGCTGGGAGTCTTCTACTTCTAGACGAAAACCCCAATCGCCTGCCCAGCCCCAGCTTTCTTTACGTAATCGGTCCAGGTCTTCTACTAACAGACCTGTCCCTGCAAGATCTCATCCTGCCCGGTTTCCTCTTTCCAGGTCTCCTGCCAGGTATTCACCTGCCAGTTCGCCTCCTGTCAGGTCTTCACCTACCAGGCTTCCTGTTGTTAAGATACTTGGATATGGACTTTCACATCTTGGACTCATTCATCTTGTTCCCTGTATCAACCGGTACCTGCAATTCGAATTTCGGAAATACACTTTTCATCCCAGTTTGCCACTTTCACGGCTGGAAAAAGAGGTGATTTTACGCACATTCCAATTTAGAACAAATTGTGCTAACAACATCTACTGGTGATCCTTTCGCAATATTGGAGACAAGCGGTTTTCTTAGTGGAATATATAAACCATGTAGAGGAAATCCCCGGATGAAGATAATTTGGAAAGTGGTGTAATTACTGAGATGACTCCATATGAAATGAAGCAATGTCCAGTAGGCTCCCACCGCCCAGTACAAACGAATTTTAATATAGTAGTTACAAACCAGGATTCTCTACAGATGAACCACTAATTCAATTCTTTTTAATGTCAAACTTTTAGTTATCTGACTTGAAAAACAACTCTCGTTAACAAATATAAAGTAAAATTTTTGTGTCTATCACAGATCGCACAGATTTTTGCGGCCGTCGTATCTTGCGTCCCATCACAGACGAAAATAAAAACTGGAATAGTTTTAAGTTATAAAATTATTGTCTTCAAATAATACCAAATTTCAGTAAAAGCAATCGCAACAGAAAGTAATGTGTTATTGATGCCCCGGATATTCTTCATAAGAATATTAGTAGATTTTGGAAACAAATTTCTAACTTTTATACAGGAACTTCAAAAACTCAATGAATTCAAGGAAATCAAGGATTTCGTCTAAATCAAGAAATACAAGGATATCAAGAAATTCCAGGAATTCAGGGAATCAAAAGAATTGATGGAATTAAATGGATTCAGGAAACTCAAAGAATTGACGGAATTCAAAAAATTGAAGGAACTATAGGAATTCAAAATATAAAAGAATTAAAATATTTGAAGGAATTTAGTAAGTTTACAAAAAGTAATTAAATGATTTCAACGAATTCTAGGAATTCACACAATTCGCGGAATTCAAAGAATATCAGTAATTCAAAGAATTTAAAGAATAAAAGGATTTCAAGGACTTCAAAAATTCACGACCCTGAATTTATCTATACATATAGATTTGAAAATTTGGGAATTTATTTAAACAAAAGTAATTGTCCTAATAAAAAAACAAAAACATATCTGAATTCATCTCAGCTATATCTGTAGGTGATTTTCGAATTATACACAAATAATCATTTTTAAACAGTTAAATTGTTATAAACAAATGGGAACGCAATATAAACAAATATATGAGTCGCAAAATATTTTTATGCAAACTACTAAATACTTCAATAAAATACACCCAGGTGATTTTTGATTCAAAGACACAAAAATTATTTAAACAAATAGAATGTTTATAATTTTTTTTTCGTTTTTCATAATTTAATGTACAATAATGTTAAGTAAAACCTAACAGGCGCAAACTAAATAAAAATAATACTATATTAAACATTATCGAACAGCCCACTGTAAACAATGCAACAAACAAACATTGTTTATATCCCCTCCACTCGCACTGAATGCCAAAGAAGTCTTTCCAAATGAATTTCCATATTCGGATATATAGCTGGAACGAACTATTAGTCCCAGAAAAAATCTAAAGATATCGTTGAAGGCGTCTAGACCATATCTTTAGGTGATTTTAGAATCATGCAAAAATAGTTATTATTTAAACAATTATATTGTTTATATTATCTATAATTTGTTGAAACAATAAGTGAACAATAATGTACGCTGAATGACAACCCTATATCAAATTAGAATTTTGACATTTTGAAAAATGCATTTCCGAATTATATTATTTCAATATTGATAACAGGTTGTCATTCAGCTAAAATTATTGTTATTAATTAAATTGTGTTAATATTTGTACAATGGAGAAAAGTCCATACTGGCAAAAATAAATTTTTAACCATCTTTGGTCTCAAGAAGTGATTTTCATTACTTGTAAGTAATATTTAGAATATGTGAAAGAATTATTTCATAGTGGCTATAGTGTTACAGTCAAAAATAACTAATAAATATAAATGAAATGGAGTTCGCTCTCACAAGAAATAATTTGTTTCTATTTTTTATTAATTTTTATTAAATTAAATAAGGTCCAACGGCATTGGGATAAGGTAATGACCCAAAGGAATCTTGGTTCAAGGAGAAACTTGAATTTCTTTGTATCTACTAAAGTTCATCTGAAAATTGAAGATGCCGTCCCTGAACGTGCTAGTACTAAGAGATTTCGGCCACTTCAATCTTATAATGGTTCTTCCACTTGTTCAAAAACACGAAAAATATCAGAATTGAAAAAATTAAGTGTTTCTGATTCAACACTAACTGCATCTGTCAATCTTTATTTGGAGGGTGATATGAAAGCTGCAAATCGGTTAATGTAAGTACCTCTTCGTTCCTCTGAGCATGTTGATGGAATTCTACCTTATGCTTACTTACCTTATACTGAAGGCGTGGCATTGGCAATGATTCTAACGGATAATTTGACCAAGCATCAACATCTTGATATTAGAAACTGAAGCCGAAATTCCCTTTCAATCACTTCTTAATCAACTAACAAAACCAATAGTCAAACTCAGTGAACCTGTCTTGCATTAGCTACCTTCCGCATGTTTTTCGAATTCAACTTTGATCGTGAAGTGGGGTTTTGAAGGTACTTCGGGCCATTCAGCTTATAAACAGCGAGCTCTTGAAGATTTTCGTGATCAAAACCTTCTCATTACTTCACTTGTTCCCTTAGAGCTGCATACACAAGAAACTAATTCATCTGAAGAAATAATTTTGTGGGAAAATTATTGTCCGGGGTCCTCTAGAAGTTGTGTACCCATAAGAATTCAATTCATTAAAGACACTACTGATGTATCTAAATCTGAAGGAGATCAGATGGAGATTACTATAGAGAATCTTTTGCCTAGCTTCATTAAACATGATGAAGTAGGTGAAATTTTTATTTCTCATACTCTGCTGTTGACCATGATAGATGGTAAAGTCTGCAGTGCCATTACAGAAACATCTTCTTCACAAAGATGTTATTTTTTTGAGGAACGCCAACTATGATGAAGAACATTGACGAAGCTGTCAGAAGAGAATCTGATCCATCTACATTTCAGTTTGGCCTCTCCCTCTTGATAGAAGAATTTGCTACGATTTTACGAACGTTGTCTTCTGGATTCAAAATCAACAGCGAAGCATATAGGATAAAAGGTGATAATGAACCAAGACTTTACATAGAACTATATGGTTTTGATTCTATGTCAGCTTCTGTACACAAAATTCTGATTCATGGTGCAACGATCATAGAAAATTCTTTATTATCGATTGGTCAACTTTCAAAGGAAGCACAAGAATCATTTAATAAAGTTCTGAAAAACTGCAGGAAAACAATATCAGAAAACATCAAAAACACCGATTCCTCGAAAGCAATCAAAACCCTTTCCGGAAGAAGTTATTGCTCTTTTGAAATTGCCGCAAGTACCATCAAATAATTCTTCGCAAATTGCTGACAGTTCTTCAGAAGATCAAAGCAATTCCGACAAAGATTAAATACATTTGTCAGTGTGAGGCGAGGGGACTCACTTACATAAAACACCCCGAAACTGTCAGGTCAGACAAACTTTTGAATTGTGTAATTTGGACAGCAGATTTGGATTCAGCGACCTGGAAAACCTCCGGGTACCAATTTTAAAAAATATGAGATAAAATTCCACACTATTGGTCGCCATATTTGATCTGCCATTTTTAATGTTGCCACTTTAACTCAAGGAATTCAAGGAATCCAAAGAATTCAAGGTTTTGAAAAATTAACGGAATTCAAATATTTCAAGGCATTTAAGGAGTTCAAGGAATTGGGGAAATTCAACGAATTTAAATAACGCAAGGAATTCTAGTCATACCAGGAATCAAAGGGGTTCAATGAATTAAAAAAATATCAAGAAATTCTAGGAGTTCACGAAATTCTCGAGTCTTTGAAATCGTAAGATTCAAATAATTCATGAAATTCACGGAAATCATAGGTTTTAAGGAATTTAAGGAATTCAACGCATTCAAGGTATTCAAAGAATTAAAGCAATTAAAGGAATTCAAGGAATTAAATTAATTTAAAGAAATGTAAAAACTCAAGAAATTTAAAAATTCACGAAGTTCAAGGAATTCGAATAATTAAAAGAAATTCAAAGAACTCAAGGAATTCTAGGGAATAGAAAGAATTCAAGGAATTTAGAAAAATTCAAGGAGCTCAAAAAATTAGAGGAATGCAAAGATTTCAAGGAATTCAAGAAATTCGAGCAATTCAAGGAATTCAAGGAACGTAAAGAATTTGAGGAAATCAAGGAATACAAGGAGTTCAAAGAATTTACAAAAGACTGACAAAAATTTTTAGAAAAGTGGAAGAAGTGTTTTTGGAAGACATTTATAGTAAATTCCGCAAAAAATGAACCCTATTCATAAAATAATATTCAAAATGTGCGTTTATAAAAATTGATTAAATGATCAGTAAACATCAGCTATCCTTTATTAATTGCAATTGTACATCATTGCGATTCACGCAAGAAAAATATTTATACCTAGAAGTCATTTAATAAAAAAATCACTATGATCCATTCAGTATTGTACTATCGGGCGTTTTTTGTCACAAAAAAGATAATTTACATCACCTCTCCCCTTGGTTGTCCAGTTCACGACTCATACCTACTGTTAAACATTTATATTTACAAACCGAATTTTCCTAATTGTGAAAAATTATCTCAGAAAGACAAAAATTTATGGTTTATTATGATGGTCGGTATGAAAATTTAAGTTGCCTTTTTTAAAACATTTTTTAACTTCTCAGAAATAACAGCGAGTAAAGAAAACAAGTATTTTAGGTTACTAAATAATGATAAAACAGCCTTCCTTTATAAAAAGTGTCAAAAATGGAAATTCTATGAGTGATAATGACAGAAAAGTATGGTCATTCAAAAAATACCCTATTTCTTCTGGCACAAGTAAGTTCTCGATCCAGTAATAATTGGTCTGGTGATCCACGCCCCGTTCGTGTTTTGTCTACATGCTATATCCAGGTCTCCTCCTGTCAGGCTTCCTCCTGTCAGACTTCCTCCTGTCAGGCTTCCTCCTGTCAGGCTTCCTCCTGCCAGGCTTCCTCCTGCCAGGCCTTCTCTTGAAATTGCTCCTGCATACGCTGAATTTGGACTAGGACAACTTGGAATTATCCGTCTTATTCCTCACAGGAAACGTAACCGATGTTTATAATTTCGAAAATGCATAAACAACATCTAATGGTGACGTTTTTGCAATAATAAAGACCAGAGAGCGAAAATTGACATAAAGAGTGGAGTGGTTACAAGCCTAAGACCAGAAAAAGTCACAGAATGTCCAGCAGGTCCTGATAGCCAAATAGGTGTGCATTATAGTATCACAGGTGTAAACCAGAAGATCTTTTTGGGCTGAAACAGTTTTATTTTCTACCTTCTTTCTTATCTTTCATAGTTTGACCAGTAAATTTAATTTATCGTTTTAATATCAAGCAGGTTCCTCCAACCTTCAAATCACTATTTGAAAAGGTCACTTAAAAAATTGTTACTGTCCATCGCATTAACTAATTAAAATAATTTTGTTTAAACATTTATTCAGTGGTGCGTAAGTTTCTTTTTCAAAAAATCGTTAGGCATGACTGAAAGGCATGACATTTCTAAAACAAGAGATGTTTTAGAAAATTTCGTATTTTAGAGTAAGAGAAAAATTTTAATTCCCCTATATTTTAGTCCAAAAGAAAATGTTTAAAGAAAGTCAGGTTTCAACCAAATACATGAAGTTCTGAAATTAGTTTTTTTTTAAATATCATAAAGATAAATTTTCAACAGTGAAGACTTATTTTCTACCAGGTGAATCTATCTTTATCAATGTACATAAAGTTTGATCAAGAAAGGGAAAAATTTTCGATAAATGAGTTGAATGTTCAACCAGAGTAAATAGATATTGCTAAAGACTCATTTCTGTTTGACTTTTCTTACTAACAGAAAGCATAAATTGCATGCAAAATTTTTCAAAACAAATGCAAATTTATAGAAAAATTTTCAGAATTGCTTTTTTTTTCTTTTTATAACAATATTATTAATAGAAGCCAATTTTGTGTGGTACGAAAAATAGTGCTATTCCTCCTTCTCTATGTAATACTCATGGGTAACCGGTCATATAAATTTCTAAATTAATTTTAAAAAACCTATTACAAAATTGATTCTCTTAAAACTGGCTTATCAAATGCTAATACAATCTCTGGATGAAACAGATTATGTGAAAAAGATCAAATAGAATCTTGCGTAACTCATAAAATAATATATTTTTTACAATAATGGAGCAGGAGAATTCATACTGTTAACTAAAGTTTTTTCTTCAATTGGACAATATGAAAATAGCTTATGCTCTGGCTTTAAACTTGGTGCTTAGTTTGATAGGTAAGCATGATAATATAATCTATAATTCACATTTTTTTAACTGGTAGCCATTGTTGCGAAGATAAAAATACGAGCTTTATCTCGTGAGTTAACTTCTTATCATAATTATTTTCTAGAAAAAGAAATATTTTTAATTCCCAAATAAAGATAAAAAATCATTTCTATTGTACAATTTTTTAACTTTTCTTATGAAAAGGCGCAAGTGGACAATTATTGATCGTTCAAATAATTGAAAACTGATTTTTCGAAAATTTTCGAAACATTTTTCCAGAAACGGACAGACAAGCATTAATTATAATAATGATCAAAATAATTAAATAATCGACTTAAAGTCCAAGTTTAAAGCTTTTAGTTGATTGCTGTTAGGAATCCGTAAAATTTATTTACCAAAACTCTAGGAGAATCACCTGCCCTGTAGAGATATTTGAGATTTCTGTTTTTCAAGAAAAATGGCTCAATCTTTAAGCGCTCCAAACCACGTAGAAGTATTGTTCACTCAGGGCAATCATTCGACAGATTTTTTTTAAGTCTCAAGAAAAGCTTCCTCAAGGTTTAGTGAACAACTTTATCTCGATAATTTTTTTCAACGATTGAAACCCTAGTCGAATTTGGCTTAACGAGTTGTTGTATCCGTCAACCCAATTAAAATACAAAAACCCATATATAGGTCAAAGTTATTGATTCTAGTGTATAATAAGAATGTCTACTAAGAAATATAGTAACAAGGGTCCTTCAGTGAAATTTCAAATTAACGAGCGACACGAGAAGCAGACATGGCTCCTAATTGGCCGCCACTCCTTCCGTTTCCGTAACCGATCGGAGCAGCAAAAGCAGCATCAATACAGCAACAATAAAATGAATTGATTTTTGCGATGGATTCCAAACGTTTAAAATAAATGGAATCCATTTTTAAAATAAATTCAGCTTGGCCTGAAAAAAGTTGTCACATAGAGGGAAAAGAAGGTAGTACTTAAATTTTGCAAAGGTTCATCAGAATGAAGTGTCAAATATGGTTCTTAAAGAAACTTCTTCATCTAGATTCTCTTTACAGAAGTTTGTTTGCGTACGCTTCGAAAACGAAACGCATTCTCTATCGATCATCCTGTTGTTTCAGCGACCACTCTCAAAACTAAAACGACGCTCTCAGAATGCATATATCATGTCTGCGTTACATTAAAATTTTTGCAGGTAGAACTTTCCCTACTCATTCAGAGAACTCTGGAACCAAGGGACTTTCACATAAACCTTATACACTCCTACTTTAACCAATATTCTAGCATAAGAATAGTTTCTTCAAAAAAATTATTCCTTTCTTTTTTCTTGCAGAATTGAGTTCCCAATCTGATGGTAATTGGCCTGCTACTCCCCGCCCGGGTCATCGACTACCTTTTTCTTCTGGTCCTATACCTCATTCTAATGCACAGCCTGAGCCTTCTTTACGTAGCAGGTCCAGGTCTCTTCCTACCAGACCTTCTGTTTCTTGCATACTTGGATATGGACCTGGACAACTTGGACTAATCCGGTTGATTCCGGAAGTGAGTCCGAACCTGCAATTCGAATTTCGAAGATACACATTTAATCCCAATTTACACCTTGTACGGCCAGTAAGAAAAAATGTATTTACATCCCTTCCAGTTCTAGAACAAATTGTATTATCCACATCTAGAGGAGACATTTTAGCAATATTGGAGACTAATGGTGCTCTTACTGGAATGTACAGTATGCGTAGAGGAAGGCGTCGGGCAAAACTGAACATAAACAGCGGCGTGGTAACAAACATGAGCAACGCCGAAATAAGGGAATGTCCAGTAGGTTCTCACCGCCGGATAATTTCGGATTTTGATATAGTAGTTGGGAACCAAAATTCACTACAGTCAAACCAATAGTTATAGATAGTTATATAAAATATTTTAAGAGAATTGTATCTTTAAGATTTTCAGGGGGTAAAATTCTATAAACAAATAAAAATTTAACCCTATTTTTCCGTGAACGGACTTAAAATTATGTATTATTCCAAAGGAACCGAAAGTATGGGCTTTGAAAGAGACTTCTCATGCTGAACATTTTGTTCTTATAGAGCTGTATCTTATGATACTGTAGAGCGGAGTTAAAGCAGTGGTTTTCAAGTATGGTGATATCACATGTAGAAAAAATGTACTCTGTATCCCTGCAGTGTTATAATGTGAGGTCAGAGGTGAATAATGAAAATTATGCATCTACGATCTCACATTTTAAGCTTAAAAAATGGATCGCCTTGATAGTTTGGATGGTCGAGTGCAAACTGCAGTCATGTATTTGTCGCGCCCGCAATAATTGCCCACTGCAACCGCAACAGTAATCACAGGAACAATACTTAAGTAATTTTATGAGAGTAAGATTTCTTTCAAATTTAAAAGACGTCAAAATTGGTGAAATCCCGTACTAAAAGAAATTTACGTTAGTGTAGTGGAATCCCGTTTTAAAAGAAATTTAGGTCCAAGTGGCAATGAATGAGGGAAATAAGACGCTGATCGACTTGAACAGTACTGTCATGTGGAGAAATAAAAAGTTGCAACTTTCTGATTCGGATGAAATTGTGACATTTAGAGAACACTGGACCCAAAGGATTTTTACATAAGCCTTATAAACTCCTGGTTATAAAGTACAAATGCTCCAGATAAAAACTCCAGATCTCCTGCAAATTACAGCTCCTTCTAGATTTTCTCCTCATCTCAAGCCAACTACTGCGCAGATACTTTAATTGCATATCATTCTGATTATTGACTTGAAAACAACATCTTTCGCTTATGCAGAACCAAAATACACTTTTTGTCAATCTTCTGAGTACAATTTTTTATACATCCACTTTATTGAAATTTATAGATACTCATGAGTAACCTAAAATTCCTAAAACGAGGGAGGTCATAGAAAATTTCGTATTTTAGAATAAAAGAAAAATTATCCTATATTGCACTATAAATTTCTTTGTCTGTGAAAATTTATAATTTTTCTTATTCCTAAAACTTTTTCTTTCGTTTTACCTTCATAGTTCTGACTCACAATTCTAGAAGTAAATTTTTCACAAATAGATCAATATTCTAATGAAACTTATGAATTTTTAAACATACATGGATTTCGAAAAATATTCCATCAAAAAGTATTAGTTGAAATATTTCTACTTAATTACACAAACAATTGAAGTTAGTTCACTGTGTGATAGACTTTCTTAATTAATTTAAACGAACTCATTAAATCATCTCTTGAAACTAACTTATCAAATGCAAATACAATCACTGGATAAAATAGTTTGAGAAAGATAAAGTTGAAGCTTACGTAATCCATAAAATAATCGTCTTATGTACTATTGAAGTAAGAGAATACACATTATTCACGCTATTAACTAAATCCGTTTCATTAATTGGAAAATATGAAAATCGTTTATACTCTGATTTTATTCCTGTCGGTTAATTTGATCGGTAAGCATAATAATGTAATAAATAGTTCTAAAAATCTGTTAAGCTTTTTGTCAGCAGCAATTCATTCAATATTTTACAGATTTTAAACAATACTTGATTCCAACTATTTTGATGGTCAGCAATAACTGCTAATTTCTTTAGCATTGAACAAGTTACAAAATTGGATTTTTTCTAAAATATTAATTTTTTGAACCGAAAAAGAGAAGGGAAAGTTCCTTTGCACGCTCC
>JAWWLR010005215.1:0-11911 GCA_035041075.1 Acraspis erinacei
CGTACCTGAGTTGAGTTTTAGTCGACGATCACGGTTCTCGGCCGGTCTGCTGCCGAGAACGATTGAACATTTTTAATTAGAATTAGAATTTTTTTAAAAACTTATCACGTGCTGTACTCTCTTCAGAAGATAAAAAAAAAATCTGTATGGCACTACTAGACGTGGAATTTCATAGGCTTTCCAACTGTTTTTTAAACAATCATCTTTTTTTTCGCTGAGTTATCGTGGTTCAAAGCCGGGAGTGAGTTTCAATAGTGCTGACGTCAATCGATCTCATAATTTCCATTTCCGAAGGAAATAAATCCCGTTTGATTAAAATTAGGAAAGTATGGATTTTCGAAAAATGGAACTCATGCTCCACGGTTACATGGAAACGTGCGAAACTTTTTGCGTATTGAAGAGGAGTGACTACGAAATAAATCCATACTGTTGTTTTGAACCCAACGTCACCCCACTGCAGCGCCCCAAATATGAATCGAAAATTCAAAAACTAAATTTGAACGTATTATTGTTAATTTTTATCAGTTTCTGTCGCCTTTTTCATGCAAATAATTACTACTAGAAAATTTGAGATGTATATTCTTTTTCCAATTGAAATCCTTTCCTACTTTCTCTTGAATAATTACCAAATTTTAATATATTTTTGCTCATTTTGAACAAATCTCTATTTCTATAAACACATTTTTGTTTTGCTGAAGCATTTTGTTCGTTTTAAAAATTTTTTTAGTTTTGAAATCAAAAATTGTAAGAGTATGAAGAATGCAATAACACACTTTTGTAATTGAGGTTCTATTATGATTTTTATGATTTATTCAATATTGCGTCATAAAATACGTAAACCGTAGATGGTCAAGTGTTCCCACCTAAAAATTAATATTTAGATATCGGGTTGAAACTTGGCTGAATTATAATCCTAGTGGACCTTCATTAATTCACGAAACCATAGTTACATTTATTAACTGGATAATCTGATTGGAGTTTTATAATATATATATATTTCTATACACTAAACATTTAAAAAAAATAATGGTATCTATTCAATTTTATTTAAATTTTTCGGAAAAGAAAGTGATTGAGCAAATCTAAATTGTTTACGCAAATAGATGTTTGTTAAAAATTAGAAGAAATGTATTAAAATTGTGTAATTATTGAACAGAAAGTAGCATAGTATACCAGTTAAAAAAATTGGACATCTCGTACTCAATTTTAAGAAATGTTGTAAATAAATAATAATAAATTGTTTAAATAATAACGTAACGTTTCTAAAAAAATGCATTACTGCAGACTATGACCGAAAATGACATTTTATGAATGTAGTAGTTCTTCATAAGCAAGAAGACGATAGCAATTGCTAAAAATGAAAAATAATACGTACAAATGTATTTTTTTATTATTAGTTTGGTCTTTTGTCTACGAATAAGCACAATTTGTTTACATAATTTGCTAAGAATATCTTTCGGATAATTTATTTCTATGCTACTTTGCAAATATACAAGGACTCTGAATTATTAAAACAATTTAAATGAAAAAATTAAGAGTTTCGCCTTGTTTGTACGAGTCAATTTGTTTTGGAAGTCAAGTAGAAATGAGTATTCAATGCCTTTTTTCTTTGTTGCATTGTAAATTTATAAGAAAAAGTAATTGTTTCAGCAATTTAGATTAAGGAATGAAGAGTTTGGCCTTCTTTCTACGAGTCAATTTCTTTTCGAACTCAAGTAGGAATGTTTATGCGATGACTGTTTTCTATTTTGCTTTGTAAATGTACAAGAACTATTAATTGTTTAAACAATGTAGATAGCAAATTTAGATTTTGGTATTTTTCTGCGAATAAGCTCATTTTTTTACAGAATTAACTAATAATATCTTTCCGCTCTTTCTGCGATGAAATATGTATAAGGAATCCACTAAGAATATATACTCGCTGAGTGTTTTCTATGTTCCTTTTTACATTTACAAGAACTATTAATTATTTAAACAATTTAGATTAAAGAATGAAGAGTTTGGTCTTTCTTCTACGAATAGGCTCAATTTTTTTAAGTAATGAACTAAACAACACGTTTCCGATAAGTTTGTTCTATGTTGCTTTGTACATTTACAAGAACTAGCAATTATTAAAAAACTTTAGATTAAAAAATTAAAACTTTTGACTTTTTCTGCACATAAGCTAAATTTTGTACAGAATGAACGAAAAGAACCTTTCCGATGTTTTGTTTGTATGATACTTTGAAAATGTCCAATTATTAATTATTTCCACAATGTTTATCAAAATATTTAGAGCTTGGCTATTTCTCAAGGAAGAAGCTCAAATTTTTGTACGGACTGAAATAGGAATATCTTTCCGATGATTTTTTTCTCTAATGCTTTGGAAATTTACTGCAATATTAATTATTGAAAATTTTCGATTAAAAAGAAAGAGTTTTCTTGTCTTTCTACGAATCAGTTTGTTTATGGAGTCCATTAAGTCCACTAAGAATTGTTTGTATTTTAAATCATTTCAACATAATAAACAAATTTATTTTTAAAAGAAAATATATGTACTATATAATTAATAAGAATTAAAAATTTGTAATGGTATACTTTATCTTGCAAAATATTTTTCGATATATTTTATTTTGTTTAATCACTTCTTCGAAACAGTAAACAGTATTATTATTATCTATTTTAATATGCTAAAGTATTCCTAGAGCATTATTTAATTGAACTTCATTAAGAAAGACAATTATTGCAAGTAAATTAGTGGTTCGCGCGCGGAGGTCGCGTATCAGCTCCTAGTTCTGTTTAAAAATGCATCTTTTCGCCTGTGAATTTAATTAATTTGTTCAAAACTTTGGTTTTATTTCCATGACACGGGTACAAAAATAATTTTTTGTTTCTTAAACATTAATTTTTGAAATTAAAAATGTAACTATTTCATGTTTGCAAAAAAATTACGTTTTGGTCGTTTTCAAAATTGAACTGTTTTTTAGTTTAATTCAAGCATTTTAAAATTTGTTTTCTTTTTTGTTTCAAATTCACATTTCCACCTCAAAGTATAACTATTTCATTTCTTATTAAAAAGTTGTACTGAATATTTCTAAAATCTACGATATTACCGCTTCATTCTTTTCAGAGAAATGCATCAGTACACAACAAAAAAAGACACTTCATTCAGGTGCATCGAATGGAATACAAAATTTTGGAACCTGATCTCATAAAACTAAGTACAGATAAACGGAAGAGACCACCGGAACATGTTAGTGGTGCCATCAAAGTGTCGATGTCTGAGGTGAAGCTCAACATCGTGAAGCTAGTCACCACTGACGTTCGACCTCTATCGACCGTGAATGATGCTGCTTTCAAATTCTTCACCAATAAGGTTATGGAGGCAGTCCCCAGAAGCGCAAGATTCACAATCGACACCAACAGTGTTCGGCTGATGGTGCTGGATTATGCTGACGACATTCGAGTGCGCATTACAGAAGAACTGAAGGTATGTAAAGGAACAATTTGTGAAAAATTGCAATGAATGGTATACACGACTGTGCGCAACTCCCCGTGCAGAAATTACCACATTTTGACCCATTTGAAAAGTGGCGCTGACAAGGCCCACGCCCGTGTGTATAGATTAAGAAACTGAAGTTTATCACGATGGGTCATAAATTAAGCATGAACATATAATTATCTGTTATTAATTGTATACAAACTGTCGTTGTTCCAAATTGAAAATAATGACATGTCTGCTACACATGAATAAAATAAATAATTTGTTTGTGGAGTGTTATGGCGTCTTTCCGCGTCGGGACTTCATAAAAAATACTCTTACGCCACACATCCTTCATTGTCGAGTTTATTTTATTATTATTATTATTATTACTATTATTATTGTATATCATATGAAAAGTGGACAGTCCCTGACAAACTTTTTTTAAGTAGGGGCATGATAGGCAAAAGCCCTGCACGCCATTTATGGCCCTCGCCACATTACCCGATTAGGCAAAAACTTTGAATCCCTTAATTTCGCAAATGTATGGAATTTGCAAGATAAATCATTTGTTTTATTCAATTTTCCGTACCTTACATTCTTTTGTAAAAAAAAAAAACGAAATTTATTTCAATTCCAGGAAGTACCACTTTTGAGCCTGAAAGTTGATATTGGGAGTCGGCATGGTAGATATTTCCTGGGGGTTAATATTCAGTATATCAAGCATGATGAAATAAAAATTAGAACCTTGTCGGTAAAGGAGCTCTGCGACAGCACCACCAGTGATTACTTGCTGGAAGTAATTAAAGCCATCTTAGATTCATTTCAGATTAAAATAGAAAATTTATACTCCTTTACCACTGACAATGGTTCTAATATGCTGCGGTTGCCAAGGTTGATTGCTGAGACGCAACAAAATGTCCCAATTTTGGATGACGAGGAAGTCACAGAAAAGCAGGTAGATGTGAATGTCAGTGACCTTGATAATCTTCGATTAAGTCACAATGACGATGAGGGCAATGGCGTGACATTTCAACAGAATGTAGAGGATAAAATGTTCACAGACGATACCGATGACAGTCTGTTTGAAGTGTCCGAGCCCTTGGAGAATGATTGTGAAGTAGTAGAGATTATCGAGGTCATTGAGATGTTTGAAGAAGGCATGGGCCACAATAGCAATGCGAGCAGCATTTAGACATCCAGAATTGACGAAGAAAAGTGTGAAGCAATAACCTCGCAACTGACCGGTGCATGCTTGATGTGCGAGCGAATGAGTGTTGTCGGGGTTCGTTGCGGTTCGCATACGCTGCAGCTAGCTATTGATGATGCACTTCGCGAAATGGAAGCAAAAAACCTGAATATTTCGAGCACGAAAAGTGGCATTGTCAAAAAGCGCATGCAGCAGCAGTCGAATTCAGGGTGGTATACGTCCTAAGACTGATTCGTGATGAGTGGCCTAACGCTAAACTCACGAAAACAGTTTTAGATGTACCAACACGGTGGTTCTCTGTCTACGACATGATGCTCTCGCTTTTAAAAAATAAGCGATATGCATTCTGCCTTAGAAAATGCAGGCTTAACGACGAGGAATGGGCGGAAATCGAATTGATTGTGAATGCCCTGAAACCAGCGAGAATAGCAGCTAAATTATTCCAAGGTGAGCAATTGCTGCTTTCAGAATTTGTCTATCACTGGGAGTGGTGTAAAAGTGAAACTAGAAAAATCAAATCTGATCTCGCCGAGGGCCTCGTTAAGGCACTGGAAGCTCGGGAACGCGTCCTGTTCGAAAATGACTCGATGGTAGCAGCCATTTACTTGGACCCACGAGTAAATGGCTCCTTAACCAAAGAGCAAGAAAGGCAAGCTCAGGACCACCTGAAAAGTCTGTAAGACAGGTTGCAAGAAGGACGCAACCAATCTCTTGTTGCTGGTCAAGCAGATTCAAGGACCGTTGCAAATGAGGCAGAAAAAGAGAGTGATGTGAATTCAGAGTGCTCTGTGTATGAGAAAATGAGGATTGAAAAGTTGCAAAAACTGCAAGAGGGTGAATCCGATAGAGAAGCTGATACAGTTCGTATCATGCTTCGAAACTTCTTAAGGCGGATGATGAATCCCGGTGACAACCTCTTGCAGTATTGGCAACTAATCAAGGTTAGCGAACCCCCAACTGTACGATCTTGCCATGATCGTACACGCAACACCAGCTACGCAAGTAAGCGTCGAAAGATTATTCTCAGGATTGAGATACATCATGTCAACCCTAAGAGCCAACTTGAAGGAGGACATCACGGACGCGATCATGCTGATTCGGTCCAACTTCGACCTTCTACATGATGACCAGTGTATGAAGCGAAGTAAGACTGGCCAAAGACAGTCATGAGGTAATGTGAAATAAATATGTTTCGAAAAATGAAGCAATATTTTATTGCCTTATTATTAATTTGTATTGTTTATTGCAGGTGTAAATGGTTCTTCTTCAGTAATTTTAACCGTTGCCGACGCTGCATGCACGATTCTTCCAAAACTACACTGTTAGAAATTTCTATAAGGAATGTGCTATAAATGTAATGTAAGCAATATTCATATACGTGTATTAAATTTGATATAACATCACCTCGTAAAAATAATATGCATGTATAATAAAATGGAATGCGTGAAAGTTGAGTTGTTTGATGCGCCAAAATATTGTCACATATTTAAAATGAAAGTAATAACCTACAATTCATCGACTAAATTCTTATTTATAATGGAAGTGCCACGTACGGGTGGGATTTACATCAAAATTCACTGTAAATGTCATAATTTTCACATGAGTACAGCTGCTTTTAGTTTAGGTGTCTTAATTATTTGCTGATTGGAACTTTTCTACCTAAAATCCAGTATAATTTATGTTGAAGTAGAAAAAAATATCATGCTTTATTATGTAGAATTGAAAAGAACTGCAAACATTATTTTTAATTTGCGTACAGTGAAATTACCTGATGAAATTACCTATTACGCACATTCAAAGAAGTGTTCAAGATGATACCGAAATCAATTACATTTTAATATGCAACCAAAATTATAGCGAATTTAATAGCATTTGGTCGGCGGGAGTAATGGGTAGAGTTTTCAGATCATAATTATCTGATTCGGGATCATGTATGAAGTGAAGCCAAGATGGCTGACGATCTTAGACTACGTTCGCTCATATGCAAGCTTTTTACGGCTTCTGATTGTGCACTGTACTTGAAAACTTAAACAATTAACGATATCTGGTATTATAAAATATCACCTGTTAATTTTAGTTGTCACTCGCGTTCGCTTAGATAGAATTTGTAGGTTATGTTATTATTACGTAGGTGCCAAAAATTGGCGCCCATTTTGTTTGGTCTGGCAAATAAACTAGAAAAGAAGATTAAATTTATCCGAATAGACAGATCCTTGTGATCTGGAGAGTCAAATGATCGTTGGAGAAAAATGCTCTGCCGAAGTTGATCCTCTTTTTTAGTGGGCGTCATATTGTACCATAATGTACCATATTTTATTATATTGTGTCACATTGTACACGTACTGTATAAGATTATTCCATAGTGTATCATATCGCATTGTATTTTACGTGATTGTATAATATCTTACTGTGTTGTATTCTCCACCGAACAATAAACTTTATCACGAAAAGGACAATGTAAAGGAAGTATTAATTTTTTTTCAATCCCTGAGCTTTCACGAACGAACAAAACTCACTGTCTTTTGAAATTGTTTTTTGCTAGGCTTCTTTTTGACACTCACCAGGTATTGAATTTGTGTATAATTACCGCGAGTTATGTATTAATAGAAATGTCGAATCCCCCCACCCCTGCCCAAGTTTTGTAGTTCTTATAATAGCAAAGAAAGTGAAGGGGGATGACTTTTTCCTACTTTTATGTACTGTACGCAGCTGTGGATAGAATTTTTAAATCTTCGAGAAAGCGTTATCAAATTGTTTTAAGAAGCTGTAACATTTTGAATTTTTATTTAAAAAATAACGGTTAACGAACTCGAACTTTCTGCTTGGTCCCTCAAACGGTGTGCGAAGCAAAATTCAATACGACTAGTCTTTTGAAAATTATCCGGTATACATGGACGAGGACAACATAAACAACAGTAACGAAGAGGACGACGCTCGACGGACAGACAGACACCAACGTAAAATCTTTTTATTTCTGAGTCAGGATTCTTGAAAGCGTCGACATTGTTTAACGATAAAAAAAATTCTGGAAATTATATTCTTGAAGTAAAGACATTATTTTTGAAGAGAAAGAATTAATTTTGAAGGAAGTACTTTTACTTTCAAAATCGATATATTTCTTATGAAAGTGATGAATATTCAGTCATAACTGTAATATAGTTTATATCGCAGACAAAAAATATTTTCAATTGATCAACAAATATTGAAATTCAACAAAAAAGAGGAACCTTCCAAAAAAACCTAAATGTTTATGTGAAACAGGAAAGGTTTTAACGTACATACACGGAGAAAAATTGTTCATTAAAATGTACCCAATTAGTTCGGTAAATAGAGGACATTAATGCACTTACATAAAGTTTATAATTATTTTAGGATTGAATACAAAACAGAAGTATAAATATTGAAAAAGAGTTATGTAAAATCTCAAGTCCAAAAGTGAACAATCTGATATGTAGTAATTGATATAAGGATTGTATTATTTTCATACCAGTAAATCGTAAAATAACGCAAAGTAATGTAAATTTTTATTGAATTGATGATATAAAGTGCATTTATGTGTGACAATAACGATTCACTTAAAAGAAAGTATAGATTGCAGAATTTTTGAGAGATTTTCAGTTTGATTATGAGAGGAATTATACAACAGAAAGGTAAAATGAGAATCGGTAGGGACTTCAACATTATTGTCAGGGCTGAAGTTTAAAATCAAGTCCCTCGTACAAACTTGAACATTTTTAACTTTCTTTTAATATTGCAGGACTTCAGAAAATATTCAAATATATAGATTAGTTTGCATTTTTGATGTTATTCCTGAAATTGTAACCTACTTTAATTTAATAGATTTTATATAAATTCAATTTTTAAGTTTTTAATGTTCAATTTTGCACAAATGTAAAATATTGAAAATGAAATAATGTAGAATTTGTAGGTTACACAATTTTTAATAAAAGAATGAATCTTGAAGAATGTAGTACAATTTTCGACCAAATAGTTGAATTTTCAACAAAAAATAGTACAAATCATCAAAAAATGAGCAATTGTGAAGAATGCAGTTTAATCTGAAAGAAAAGCAGATGAATTGTAACTCAATACTTCCAGTTTTGATGAAAAAGATGGAATTTTACCAAAATAGATACATTTTGAACCCAAAAACGAATTTTCAAGTAAAGGAAGGTTTGAATTTTAAATCAGAAACAGTAACCTTTATCTGAAAGTAATCATGCTGAAGAAAATAATAGAACTTGTACGAAAAAGATGAATTTTGTAGTATGACATCTTATATTTAGGTTCATTTTTAACCAAAAACATGGCATTTCTACCAAAAGAGGTGAATTACAAACGAAACAGAGGATTTTGTAAGGAAATAAAAATTTTGAACCAAAAAAGATTTGTCGTAATGTAAGAAATAAATTGTAACCAAAAATTGTTTGATTTGCATTGCAAAAATATGTCTTGTCAATAATGAAAGTAATAGTTGATATTCGTACCCGAAAAGAGGAAAAAAGGTATGGTAAATCAAAGCATGTTCAGTTGAAACAAAAAAGACAAATTTGCAACAAGTAAAACAGTGCAGTTCTCTCCTAAAAAATCCGCCCGCATCGCGGACACATTTTCATCGCGCGCATGCGGATCGCAAGTTTGGTCGCGCCTGGGGCACGGGACGTTGGTTCTCGCGTTTCGCGCCCGATAACGTATTTCCCTCGCGCTGTGCGCTCGGTGTTTGGATATTGCCCACAGCTGTGCCCACATTTTTTGAAAGTGAAGGTCAAACCATTCACAACAGTAATCTGGTAATAGTGAATTCTCTTTTTTTACAGCTCCTTTGGCTTGAACGAACATAGTCTCATCACGCATCTCGTGCTGCGCACTAAATTTGTCCCTCAAATTGTACATCATTTCCAGAAATGTATATTATTACAATTCATAAAATGCATTAATATTAATTGACTAAAATCACTGAAATTGATACGAAAATATTACACAAAAATACACTCCACTGATTGTTCAATGAAGGAACAAAAGTAAGCAAACTAACGAGGAACCTCCGGATGTTTAATAATCAGTGTCGTGGATATCATAAAGTTTCACAAAATCTGACTCTGCTTTCCAGGTGTCTTTCTATCCTCAAATCACTAACAGTTTCTTTATTTATCATCTCATTTGCTCCAAAATATGCCTTGAGTATCAGCAAATTTTTGTTATAAACTTACTAGGCGGCGTTCTTTTGAAACAAAATTCTTATCAATCTTCACGTTTTCGACTATACATTAACGAAAATATTATATTTTGGGTTAGAAAATTAATTCTTTTCGTAATAAAAGAGCGCAGTCCCACACCATAAATTCATTTCATCATGCTTATATTATGATTGCTTACGATCGAAATAAAAACGATAAATTCGACAGAATTAGACGAGCATGCGCCTACGAACTTATAGGCGGGAAAATTAAAAGGTAGTTCTTATAAGCTTCTGTTCTGTCAAAATACGTTATAAATAATTTTGAAAACCTAAGATGACATTTATAGTCAATCATAAATAGCTGCAGTTCACAAATACTTTCAATAAATTCCTAAAATCGTTACAAAATGTATGGTACAAAATATGTTAAAATAAAAGCTTTTATAACTGTCAATAGAAAAGGTTCATAAAGCAAAAGAAGATTAAGTTTGTACCAAAAAGACGATTTTTCAACTGAAATTATAAATTCTCAATGAAAAATGTAATAGTAGAGATTGACATCTGAAGAGATTTTAATTTTAAATTAAAAACTTTTGAATTATATATCCGTCGATGTGAATGACTGAAAACGGTAGAAAATTGTATTTCATTTATTGTAAAAAATGCGACTTTTTGTACAAAATTAATCCTCTTGTTGACAGTGTATAACTAATTGGTTAGAAATGCATATCTTGGTTAAAAAATAATTTTTGCTAAAATTGAAATCAACTATTCTAAATTTAAACTTTTAATCATCTTGGATTGTAATATGAACTATTACATTGTTCGGTGAAAAGAAATCTTTTTATTTGATACATAATTTTTTCAACTAGACATTTAACTATTCTATTTCTGGTAGAAAATGTTTCTTTTTCACTTGAAACTTCAAGCATAATGATGGAAATGTGTATTTGGTTAAAAATTCAAGTTTTTAAGCGAAAAATTGGTATTTTTTGGTTGACTTGAACTGTTTTTTATTTAAAATAAAAATATTTGTAAGTAAATATATATTAAATATTACATTTTTCAGTGACAATTCATCTTTTCAGGTTGAAAATTAAAATTCTTCATTGATACTTTATTTTTATTGTTGTTATTTTATTTTTATTGATATTATTTTTGTTTGTTAAAAAATAATTTTGCTAACCGATAATTGAACGATTTGGTTAAAAAAAACTTTTTTACTTTAAAACTTCTAACATTTAGTCCAAAGTTGATGTATTGTGTTATAAATACATCTTTTTCGTTGAAAAATGAATTACTCAGTTAATAAATTAACTGCTTTGTACGAAGCTCGTCTTTTTGGCTTAAGAATTCAGCATTTTGTATGCAATTTTTTTCTTTATTAACTGAAAATTCTTTCGTGGTAAAAAATGTATTACAATTTTTTTTTTGTAGAAAGTTCATTCTCTTGGTACTAAATTTTAAGTATTTGATGGTACATTTATCTACTTTATTCAAAAGAGTTATTTGTGGTAGAAATTAAATTTTTTGGTTAAAAATGCAACGGTTTCATTGAAAACTAATCTTTTTCATTTAAGAATTACACTGGTTTATTAAAAATGCGTCTTATTTTATCGACATGAACTGTTCTAAATTACAAATGTTAATCTTTTTGGATTGAAATATGATTTGGTTGGAAGTATATGTATTTTGTTAAAAATTCGTCTTCATTGGTAGAAAATTATTTTTCACGGTTGATGATTTAACTGTTTGGTTCAGAATTTTCGTATTTTTTACGACATTTTTTTTGTCGTTGTACAAACTCCATGTTTTTGGTTAAAAATGCGACGGTTTGGTTAACAATTAATCTTTTGAAGTTTTGGATTCATGTTCATAAGCTGACAATTCGTATTTTTTATTGAAAGTCAAGTATTTTTTATTCGAAATAAAAATATCTTCAAGTTGAAATATATTAATTAGTACATTCATTCGTTAAAAATTCATCTTTTTAGGTTGAAAATTCGACTACTCTATGTATTGAAAAGTCATTTTTTCTTTGTTAAAAATAAATTTTTAACTT
>JAWWLR010005238.1:0-11911 GCA_035041075.1 Acraspis erinacei
GAGCAAGACTTTCTAGCGATAACTTCTCTATTAGCTTTTTATTGTTTATATTTTGGTGAAGTACCGCCAAGCCATGTCGCGCGCGCTGGCATCCTGCCGTTAGGATGCCTCCATATTCTCTCCATAAGCCTTCCTAATTTGTTTCTACGGCGAAGGCATAAAGTCGCTTTCGCTACTTGCTGAAGCTCTCTCCGCTTAAGATGCGACGGCCCCTTGCAAGAGAAAAGAGTTTACCCCATCGGCGTAGAAAAAATTTGGTATGGTTCATGGAAACCCCATGGCGTTTCCGAAAAACCATCATTTTCAATAGCAATAAGGATCCATAACACTTTAACAACAATACCAAAACTTTACCTTTAAACAAAGTATAATTAATATAAATCGATTGCTTCTACGAATATTCGTCTACTGTTCCTTTACTTTCTAACACTTCCGCGTCTTTACTAAATTTCCTACAAAATTAAGTTAGCCTAATTCTTATCCGCAGCGGAAAGATAAGACACTTTCTTAATGGTAACGGAACAATAGCCTAATATTCATAGAACTCATCGAAATATGGAAATAAGGCCATTTCATTATTTAATTTTTATTTAGCTTTATTAAAAGGCTCTACGATTTGCGAGTATTAAAAAATGTAAACTAGACTTTGTACATTATAGACCGTAAGCTCACAAAATAAATGGCAGGGCGTTAACAAGGACAATTTTCACTTGAAAGGTTCAATTTAGGATGACTAACATGAAAACACGTGAAAATTCGTATAAATTTAAAAGATTACGTTAGAAATAACACCTGTGCATTGCCAGTTCATTAAGTGGAGCAGAAAGTGATGCCAGTCAGCAACCACCGATGCAAAGAGGCATTACAAAAAATGGAGCACAAATACCTGCCAGGCAGCGAGAAAGTGCACGATCCACCCGATAAAGTAAAGGATTGAAATAAGCAAAAATTGATTTCACAGGCAAAAAATTCAAAAGAAAGTTGAACTACTCCCAGAGATGGATATTTGTATAACTTACATTTTCTGTATAAAATTGATCAATTGAGAGAAAACATCGATTAAACAAAGAATAGAAAAAGGAAAGCTTGTGTTTCTTCATAGCAAGTCATTTTTGTAAAATTTTCAAGAGAGAAAAGATACTCCTTTACAGACGTACTCCAAAATTAATACAATATATTTTATTCAAATGTTTATATTCACCAAGTATCACGCATTTTCCGTACACATACTTTGACGTGTTATACCTTTAGCAATACAAAATAAGGTGCTCGCAAAAGTAGTACATCAATTGTATAAGACAGGTTTAAAGAATTGGCGGCAGCTACTTTCAGATAGAACAATACCTTATTCTGCTATAAATAATAATTAACTGAGTCAAATTATCAGCTTCTAATTATTGTAGAAGCTTGTAATAAAGCTGGCTATTATTCAGAAAAATGAAATAATAAAATGACTTTATTTTAACATTTCGATTGTTTATTGTTGTTAGATTTTATATTCTTTTATTGAAATTTATCGGATATTCATTACCGTGACGAAAGTCAATTTCACGGAGGCGGCCTGGGGTCTCACCACATTTTTCGGGGATCAGTGGAGTTACTAGAAATTTTAATGAAGCTTCCCATACAAGCAGGGTAACCGTCTATGAGTGTACGCCTACATTTTTGGCCCACGAAAAATGGACAAAGACCATTTTATTACTTACTTAAAAAAATTAATATTTAATTTTATTACAAGGTTCTACGATAATTAAAAGCTGTAAACGTGACTCTGTTTTTTATTGTTTATAGCAGAATAAGATATTATTTTACCTCAATGTAGCTGATATCAAATGTTTAAACACGAGTTACACTATTGATGTACTAAATTTGGGAACACCTTATTATGAATTGCTAAAGGTATAACACCTCAAAATATGTGTACGGAAAAATACATATAACATGCTCCTGTCAACCCTGCCAGTTCAGAATTTTCACGATCGTCATTATAAGTGAAAATTTTTAGGTGCAAATTGTCCTCGTTCCTATTACGTTACCATTTATAATTTGGGCTTACAGTCTGTTATTCTTTATAGCGCAAAGAGTAATTATTTTATATAAAGTAGTAGACCCAAAATGGAGTATCTTTTATCTCTTGAAATTTTCGGACAAAAGTGTTGGCTATAAAGAAAAACAGCTTTCTATTCTGGATCATAATTTTTTATTTCTTTTACCGATGTTTCCTCGAAATTTATCACTTACATCAAAAAATGTTGTCTATGAAAAAATTCTCCTCTGGAAGTAGTCCAACTATTGTTAGAAACGTTTTAATGTATTGTCAATATTTAAAAAAAATTACGCTTAATATCCCCCCCCCATTTTTGGACGAAATTGTTAACTTTTTACATTAACAATTGACTGAATGAAAAAACGATACAGGAAATTTTTATTCGTAAATCGGTTTCCCATCCGACGCCCAATTTAAACTTTCAAAGCACCCAAATTTATAAGAGGATGATTGCTTTAATTAAAAAGAAATTAAAACGCGATTACCTAAAAACCCCCCTTTCCTAGGAGCAATCCTAAATCTAAGTCATCAGCACATTTTACGTTATATTCAGTAAAAATATCCGAAAGACCTAGAACAGGACACAGGATTACCCGTGGATGCCCAAGTATAAAATCGAAAGACAATTTCCTTGCTTCAACATAATGCGGCTTTCTTATGTTTACTACTATAAAAATAATATATTACACATCTAGGGTAGAAACCCGATAAACCCTCCCGGTGCAGTGATTCCCCCCGCCCCCGAGGCGAATCCGAGGGGGCAATGCACCGGGAAGGATCATCGCCATTCGTCCCGTGGTGTGTATACTATTTTTCTTTCTACCCGATCGAAAATTCGCGACCAATCTATAATCCTGAGATGAAAATGTGTAATGTACGTAGGATTCGTCTGCTTCGTAGTCTCCGCCATGGTTTTACTTTCGTTTTAGTATAATTATAGGTTACATTTTAAGGTTAACACTAGAGCAGGCTGAGCAGAAATCAGAAGCCTGCAGGCCGAGCGAGCAGGGAGAGCAGTACTCTGGACTCGATAGGTGGCGCGTAGATAGGCAGACAGTTGAACGCTGGATGTAGTTGCCTCCTGCGACGAGTCTGTCTTACCTCTGGTTCATTTCGCCTTCTCCCTTTTTTCATTCTATTTTTCATCCTTTCTTCATCCGAACCTCTAATAACTGCCACGCAACTATTCGTTCTGCTACTGTGACGTTTTCATTTTCGCACTTAGCATTGAAACACTATCAGTCCTATCACGGTGGCTAAATGTTGAAATTGTCAGAAAGGGGCAGGTAAATAAAGTACATGGCTACTCAGTGAAAGGGCTTCAGCGCACGGTAGCGGGCTGGGAACGAAGGATGACAGACTTTAAACTTTTGGGCGTCCGGTCGATCCTTGAACAAATTAAGTGCCCTTCGGGATCCTTCCTTTAATCAAACGCTAGCGGAAATTATTGTTGCCAGGTTTGTTCCAGAGCCTGCCGCATTTCAGGTGAATGTCGTGATGAACGGTATGAAGAAGAGGTAGACTCATCCAGGGCTGTTAAAGCCGCTACTACTTTGAAGCCTTACTCTTCCAATGAAGGCGGAAAAAAGTTACTCCCGAGTCCTTTCGGATCTAACGTATGGAGGCTTCACCCAGTATACTCACAAAAATTGGTTCGCTCACAAAAATTGGTTCGCTGTTCATTCTTCCAGCCTGTAAGATGGTGAATCCCCTTTCGAGTTGGCGAGAGTTCGATGGCCTTGAAGGGGAAGAGCCCGATAGGCAAAGCACGTGGCTCCAATAGATAGCCCTCTCTTATGTGAGCCCGTTAAACCGGAAGGCAGCGGAGACATTTTCGCTCATGGAATAATGAAACCTAGGTTCCAAAAAACTGAAATGAATACATCATTTCTTCTCGATAACCCCTTCCCGAGGTACGGCCTAGTTGATTGGTTGAGACGTGTTTCGAAGAGATGGATTTTCAGATGGATGCCCTTCAGCATGATTTTAGTGATCCCCACGTTTCCTCCTCTTCTTTTTAGGGGACAAGGAAATATAAGTTAGGTCAAAAAGGAATCCCATGGCAGTAATCTTTTCTGCCATGATAATTGAGAAAAAATGAGGATCCTAAATCCTTTCGAGTGGACCGAGATGTATTCAGATAAATAGGACCCCAATCATCTTGGTAGAGGACAGATAAGTATTTTTAAGGTTGGTATAAATTGGGATCCCAGATTATCTCGGTAGAGAATCGAGAGGTAGCAGGATAATTAAAGATCCCAGATACTCTTGGTAGAGGACCGAAAGGTATTTCGTGAAATACGAACACTTTGCGATCACAGATCCTGTAGATAGAGAACAGAAAAATAGGAGATTTGGGGATCTCGGATCCTATTGAGAAAGGACCGAGAATTTTTATGTGAAATATGACTAACTAGAATACCTAGGGAGATTGCGTAACTTGGTAGAATTGTTGACCCCACATCCGCTAGGTAAAGGAGCGAGATATTTGTGAGATCTGAATGAATTAAGAAAATGGGTAAAATTAAGGATTCCAGATCATGCACCTAGAGTTGCGAGATATAAGAGTATACTTATCGATACCAGACCCTCTTGGCAGAGAAACGAAAGATAGTAGGGTGGTTAAGGTTACCAGAAAGCTCTGGTAGTGGACCAAGAAATATTGAATAACTTGGTATATCCGAGATCCCAGAATCTCTAGTCAGATGACCAATAAGTTTAGTGATAAATAGAATCCCATATGCTCCTGTCAGTGGACCGATAGCAAAGAATAAAAAAAATAAAACTAGAATGAAGTTGGAAAAAAGATCAAATTCTACACGGAAAACTTACAGCCACGTTGTTGAGTAGATTCTAACGGCAGACAAGATCGCGCTTAGTTCGATATGGGCACAAAAGTCGTTTATTCCCTTTTAACAAGCTGTTGTTCACTCTTGCTGGTAGCCAGCTGAATCGGTACTAAATGAGATCGCCAAGAGCAAAGATCTTGAGCATCTGAGCCCGATTGAACTAAATATAATTTCAACTAACCTTTGTATTTTTTTTAATTTGTAAAACGATAGCAGCGGTGAGGAAAGTTTCGAGAAGTCGACTCAGGTAAGGGCAATCAACGCGGAAGACTCTCAAACCTATAGTGTCTTAAGAAGTTAGGTAACACGGGTTCGAATAGGAGTCTGGACGAATGGCAAAAAAAGGGAAGCGCGATTAGCAGCGAAGGGGAGGATAAAAGAAAAAGAGAGGCAGCGGACGAAGATTTAGAATGGGACAAGGGTTGAGGGACGATGTAAGGAGGGCTATGGAGCAGATGGAAGCTATGAAGGAGGACCTGAGGGTAAGAGATGAGAGATGGGAAAAGGAGGTAAAAGAGATAAGGGAGCAAGTAGAAGCTTTGCAGAGAGAAGTCGCGTCGGTAAAGAAATAAAAAGAGGAAAAAATAAAGCAGATGGAAGACGAGATTAGGGAGTGGAAGAAAAGGGCGGAACAAAGGCTTGAGAAGGTGGAGGGCAGGTCGGAAGTGGAATTAGTTGACAGGATGGAGGGCGAGAAGCAAGGTATTTGGGAGAGGGTGGAGAAAATGATAGAAGAGAAAGTGGGAGAGCATAGGAACGAGAAGGAGGAGAGAGTGGATAGTGAAAGGATAAGGGGAATGGAGTTAAGGATGGACAGAAGAGAAAACGCAGATAGGGAGGGGGTGGTAGCGCTGCTACAGAGCATAGGATGGGTTAAAGGCAACATAGGGAAAGTTAGGATGCACGGGAGAAAGAAGAATGAAGTGACGGTTGTGGAATTGGGAGCTGGGAAGAAAATTGGGGGTAATGCGTAACGCAAATAGGATAAAGGACAAAAAGGTTTTCATCTATTAAGATTTGACGATGAAGAAAAGGGATGTGCAGAGAATGCTAAACCACAGTTCTAGGAAGGAGAGGAGTAAGTGGAAAGCGGCGAAGGTAGGGTATCGGAAAATAGAAATAGAGGAGGAAATGTGGGTATCGGATGGGAAGAAGGGTGTTCTGAAGGAAGTGTAGGGGAATTTATTTCGTAGGAGGTAGGCGGAGTTGGATTAAAGCAGGGCAGAGGAGTGTTGAAGGCGCTGCACTGGAACATAGCAGGGGTGAAGAAAAAGATGAGGATTTCTGGAGGTATATTCCGGAATTTGATATGGTGGGATTTATAGAGATGTGGGTATAGAGAAAGGAATGGGATAGTTTAGAGCCAAAGTTGCCAAGGGGGTATATGGATGAGGGTATGGTGGAACTGAGAGGGAGGCTTTAAGGCGATAATTATAAGGCGGTAATTGGCCTGAGTGGTAGGAGGAGTTAGACTAGGAGGGGTAAGAGCATGGTCACTCGCATATGCAGATGATATAGTGCTCCTAGCAAAGAGCGAAGAGGCTTTAAAGGAGATGATGAAAAGGTTGAGCAGATACTTTGACCAAAATAGGTTAGAGTTAAATGCGAATAAGTCGAAAGTTATGGTGGTCAGGAAAGGAGTTGGGAGAGATAAGGGAGGGGAGTGGAACTGGAAGGGAAAAGCGGTACAGGAGTTGAAAGAGTTTGTATAGCGAGTTAAGGCATGAAGTGAAGACTATATGCAGCAATGTTAATCATGCATCTATTCACCCTATTGTGATTTCGGCTACAGGCAATGTACACGCAAGATGCACTGAACATCTTGAACATTTAGGAGTTAGTAGGGTATTGAAAGCAGCTCAGAAGGCGGTTTTATTAAACACCTGTCGCATTGTAAGAAACTTTCTCGAACATCAGGAAGCAAGCGACTAAAAAGCTGTGGAGTAATAGATGGTAGCTCTAAGAAAGCATCCAGGGGTGACGGTTGTCACCTTCAACGCTCGAGGCCGCTCAAAATTGTATGCCTACAGCATCATCGCAGGAGATTTCAAGCATCGTATTAAATTAAATGATAAAATCATGATCTCATCAGTCACTTGACTTAGTCCGTGGCTACGATGTATAACCGGGTTCACCCGAGTAAAAGTTTTGAATAAAAAATAAATAATAAAGGGCCGTAACCATCTTAAGCCTGTGAAAGCATTTTAAATTTTTATAATAATAATGGATGAAGACAAGAGCCTCGGTGGCTCAGTTGGTTAGACGCTGGGACTTCACCTCAGAGGTCCGGGATTCGATCCCTGAGCCGGTACCTCTGGAAATTTTTCTACGTACCTTTAACGAGGTTCTAGTGGTTCGGAACCCACCTCAAGCTATAGGTCCCCCCCTCGTGCACTTGACTGCAATCCAGTCCTTCAATGATGGGGTAAAAACCAGGCTTTGTCCAATATGTCGGAGGCACACTGCTCTCATCAGATTACTTGATTTCATTATAAATGCGTTCGTGACTAATGATGTATACCGGGACAGCCGCATGAAAACTATTTGACAAAAATAAAAAATACAACTCACCAAAAATGCCTTCGAAATTTTGAGCAATAAGAATCTTAAGCCTGTGACAAAATAAAAAAAATTTATAACAATAATTCTCTCTATTCTCTCTCTCCCCCTCTCTCTCTCTCTCTCCCTCAATAAATATATTATCCCCTGCTTCGTTCTCTCTATCTCCATGCTTTTTCTTTTAACGAACTCATATATCCTACTGCCTTCACAATGTGTCCTTCTCCCTTAATCCGTCTGTAATCCATTCTTTCAAAAATACCTTTCTCTTCCATTTCCACCTCCATGCTCCCACTCTAACATATGTTCTTCTTTTCCTACCAACACTCCCTAACCAGCTGACTTCCTCACTCTTCTAAAAATCTATCTTCATATTTACACGATCGGCTCTTCGTTACAATCCTTAAATCCGTTTTTTCTGTCTCCCTGATGATAATATTGTTCGGCATATTCCTTGCTAACCCCAGTGTCCACTTTACATACCTATTCTCAAAACCTCTTCCAGCTCTTTTCCTTTTCCTGCTTTTTCTTCTTACACATTACCCTAAACTCCTTCCTAATTTATGCGTACTCCTCCCTTTTCGCAGTTCCTTCCTTTCTCCTCCTTTACTTCCTTTTCACGTTTCTCTGAATCATTTTACAATGCCGATCTAACCATGGCTTTACCATTCCTTTATTTTTCTTTCTAAATACCTTCTTTTGCACACACGTTTTACTTTCTATTTCAGAACCTCCCATATCTGCTCCACCGAATTCCCCTCAAAGCTTATGTTTCTCAACTGTTCCCGATACTTCTCTATCACTTTTCTCGTATACGAAAAATTTTAAGAGCAGAAGCTCGGAAAAGACGGTATTTTTCGGAATAAATTATTATAAACAATTGCTATGTTTATGAAATTTTCGCCTACATCAACGGACGCCGCCCGGTTCTTGCATCCCGGTCGTCAATTGTACAGAGCCAAAGGATTCCGATGAAATACAAAATGCTAATTGCTAATTGCATGAGAAACTTCGAAAATAAAAATCTGAGACAGAAGTAAAATTTTTTTATTTTTGATTTCAAAGTTGTGCTTGTTTATAAAAATTGCAGCATATATTTAAAATTAGATAACTTAAAAATTGTGATATATATATGGAAATAATGGCTCGTTCTGCGAGAAAATATCGTGGCAGTGTAAAGGTTTGTGCCAGAGATTAATAAGAAATTTTCAAAAAATGAATTTTCCTAATCAGGCAGGAGGAAAAAGTATCAAGTTATGTGCTTAAAGAATTGTATTTGAGTTTTCAGTCTTTTTCCCTCTGAATGAGCATTGCTAAAATGTGTCTAATAGTTAATAACCTCTTTTAGATTTGATTAGTTAAAAGTGGGTCACTCAAGATTAATAGACAAGAATTACTAATTCGAGTAGTCGATAGATTTCCTCATTCGTTAATAGAAAACTAATTAATCGACGGAAAACATTATTTAGAATTGCATATAATAATTTAAAAAGGCTATAAAAACGCGAAACGTGAAAAATAGAAAAGTTTAATAAAACGTCGCGATGGTGTAGCATTCTCAACTCCATTGAAACAATAAGAAGGATATAATGTGAATTAGCGCACATGGCGTAGTCTATCTATCTCCAATTTAAAAATATTCAATCTGATTGTTTGAACAAGGTTAAGAAAAATATGTACTCTTACAATCTTTAAATCACAGTGAATCAGTCGACTCGAAGAATGTATAAGACGTTTAACGTCTTATCTTACGCATTGCGTAAGACTGAGGTTTTTAAAATTAGTTCGAAATTGCGCAGCTGTCACAGGAAAATATAGGTTTTCTATGTTTATTGTGAAGTGAAGGTTAAAAAAGTTAATTGAAATAGACCACTGGAATCTGATCCACAACTATTTCGTAGACGGACAGAAACTTTTCTTTCAATAAATATTTAATAATTTTCAATTACTTAACTTGTTTGTCCTTTTCTCATTTAAATATATAATATGATTTAAAGGAAATTTAATATTTTATGAAATAAAAATAAATTTTAGAGCAGCTACATTTTACTTTTTTTCAGTGAAGGTGACGTAAAATATTTATATGTTTCACGATGTTTCTCGATGTTCTAATTGATATATTCAGCAGTAGATAAATTCATATGTTTTTAATAATTGTAAATAATTATAAGTTCTCCACTATAAAATTAGTAAATATTTCTGCTACCCAATCAGCAGTTTTTAATAATTTTTTCGTAATTCCCCTTTATCTAAATTAAGTAGGTAAACCTTCAATCTTAATTAGTAAAATTTCACCAGCGTGAAGATTTTTCTAATTGTTTCGAAAACGCAAAAAATATGAAAAAATATAAAATTAACAAAGTGGCAAGAAATTCTTTTCTATTTTTCGAAATTTTTTTTCATTTTCCATTCAAATAACTTTCATCGATTAATATTATATCCATCTTATTAGGTCAATACAAAATTTATTACACATATTACCCACTGTTAGAATAAAACGAAACCATATGCAATTTTGCCTTTTAGTTTAAGCAACCCTTTTTTCATTTCTTTATATGTTCGGCATTGAAAAATTCCCGCCAAGCACCATTAAATGTCATATTTATAACAAAAAATCTAACAATATAATCTAAAATAATCTTAATAGTAACTTTGTATTAATCCTATTGATAAAAAGTGTGCCCGCTGCACCCAAAATTATGCTTCGTACAAACAAAATATTCCTAACAAGTTTGTAAATCTTTTTTGCTTGAATAAATTTGGGTTCACTCATTCTCGTCGCTTGTATCGTTGTATAGAAATATAATTTTTTTATTTTCAATATTATTTTTCAAAAATAAAACAAAAACTACTTATTCTACAAAAAAGTAATTTCTGATGAATTTGTTATTCTTTTCTAGGTGCACAATTTTGGTCCATCTATCTCTTTCGTATCTTTCTTTGTTTGACCACAAAATGGATTTATTGATGTTTCGTTAGTTTTTTTTATAAACATTTGAATTTTCGATTTTTTGCTATAAAAATGTTAATTTTCGAGTTTTTTTTTAGTCTCTTGATTCTTTCTCATACATAATTGTTTGGCTTTAAATGTTCATTTTCGTTTCGTTTTTCGGATTTTAGAAATATTATAACCTTGATAATTTGTATTTTATCGAAAACGTAATGAGGATAAACTGTTCGTATTTTGATCCACTGTAAACAGCTGCCAATAAAATGTTTAAATATTTTTTTAAAGTCGTCTCAAAACTTCTCAAAATGCTCTAAGTTCTTAAAATTTCTTTAAAAAAACGAGCTAACGAACTCCTCCTTTCTTTTCATATTATTATAAAGTGCGCCAAAGGGCAAACTAAGCGAACAATTCCAGACAAATGTCACCGTGTTTACAGGCTACAGCGACAACGACAACGAGAGCAGATAGTAAAAAACGTAAAAACTATCTTTTTCTGACCCAGGGGGTCTCAAAACGTTGAAATTTGATGGAATCCGCGAAAGTCATTTTTCACATAAAACCAATACCTTTTCATTAGGATGAGAATGTAAGGAGTGTTACTAGTTTTTAGGGTTGGCGGGAAGCCCCTGAGGAGCTACCCTGGCGCTCAAGCTACACATCCTATTAGGCCACTAACCGTGTGATTAGTAAAAAATACTAATTCGGCAATTCGAACTCTTGATTATAATTCGATAGTAGGACGAAGTGAATTTACGACCACTGCTACTAATATCCTACTAATCGCAAGATATTATAATTTTTTTTTTAATTGGAAAATAAAACGGAGTTTTCTTATATAAATATTTAAATCTTTTTGTCAATCCCGTAAAAGGAGAATAGATAAATTCTTTTTTGAAGTATAAAATTTTGACCTAAAAAAATACGTTTATAAATATGGTTCATGAGTTATAAAATTTCTAAAAAAAGCTACTGTCACAAAAATCCTAATTACACGAAAGTTTAAAAAATGTTGTTATTAAGAAATTGTCAAAGTTCACGATCAAATTTCGGAGTTCCGTATTTAAAAATTGTAAACATTCTTAAAAATATATATTCCCTGTCTTTGTAAAGAGTTGTAAAATAGTCTACAATGGGACAAAATGAAATATTACACGAAGAAAAATGGTAATCTATTTAAAATATTTATCCGAAATCTTTCTAATGCTGTATAGATATAAATATTCCACTTTTGACAAGGTAGATAAGTTTTTAACCAAACAATTAAATTGTCATTTTTAAATTTCAAGAATCAATTTTTTACTACCATAATTATACTATCTTCTAAGTTTGAGTCACTGACATATTGTTTTGTGCCACAAGCAGTGACTATTTATTATTAATTCAAGTTCAATTATTTCATACAATTATATGAGTAGAAATTTGGCGAACATTATCGAATGAAAAAGTCATTGACAACATGGCCAATCCTTACATAGCCATGTCTTTCAATATAATATGATGAGTCGG
>JAWWLR010005367.1:0-11898 GCA_035041075.1 Acraspis erinacei
AGACTCTCGACAGATGACCTCTGGAGGAGTATTACTGAAGGCACCCTCTATATCCAAGAACGTACCCACAGCATACCTTTTTTGCTCCAACTGCTGCTCCAGTTTTGCTACAACAGCATGGAGAGCCGTTTCTACTGAGCAGCCTGCCTGAAAAGCATGCTTCCCTCTGTGTATCGGTGAGGTCAAAAGTACCTCATCCCTGATGTATTTCTCGACGAGCCTCTCCAAAGTCTTTAGTATAAATGACGTTAGGCTAATCGGTCTGAAGTCTTTTGCAGCAGTGTAAGCCTCCTTCCCAGGTTTGGGAATAAAGGCACATGCTTTAGAACGATGCTTGCCCTTCATAACTTCGTCAGTGGAGGAATGTCAAATTCCAGGCCTTTTTGTAAAAGCACTGAGTATATGCCATCCGCCCCTGGTAATATGAAAGGGCAGAATGAGCCCACTCTTGGCCTACGTCTTCCTCCTCCAGGTCAGTTTGGCTTCGCTAAAAACCCGGGAAGTGAACCTCCATCAGGTAATTCAGTGTTGCTTCTTCGTCTTGGGCAAACTCGCCATTTTCGATACTTATTAACCCAAGGCGAGCTTCGGGTTTTTCGCTAGAATCTAGAGAAGCCTTGCTGTTTCCGGAATATCTTTCGAATCCTCACAAAAACCCTTCCAGTCTTCTTGCTTATACCTTCTGATATTTGTATTGTATTCACAGTGAGCCGCCTTATAGGTGTCCCAGTCTGAAGGCAACTTGGTTCTATTTGCTCTATTGCACAAAGCTCTTGTCTTTCTTCGGAGTTTCCTCAGTTGCGTGTTCCACCATTCTGCTCCTTTCCTAGACTTAATTGTGCTTGTAGGGCTTGTTTTCATACGATGTAGACAGAGCCCTTCGCAGAAAGTCCGCGGCGTGCTCTAACTCACCAATGCTGCCATAATTTTCGGGAAATTCCACTAGCCTTCCTCTGAGTTCCTCTTTATATGAGTCAAAAAGTGTATTTCTAGGGTTTCTGCTTTTTGAAACCTCTGATTTTCTTAGTTGTAACCGAAACAAGATATATTTGTGGTCCGAAAGAGACTCCTCATCAGAGAACCTCCAGTAGACTGCCCTGCTCCTAAGCTGCTCCGAGCATAGAGTCAGATCGAGAACCTCACTCCTGTTTTTGACCTGGAATGTGGGCGTATCACCTCGATTCAGAATCTCCATGTCAGTGCCGCCAGATATTCGATTAAATCTCTTCCTCTGACATTGATATTTGAGCTCCCCCATACCGTATGGTCAGAGTTTGCATCGCAACCCAACAGCAGAGGAATCCTGTCCTCTTGGCAGTGTTGGATTAGGACCTACACCTTTCTAGGAGGCGGGTATCCATCCGGTTCGTCAGGGAAATAAGCAGAAGCAATTACCACTTCTAATCCTTTCCGCTTCCGCCTCTGAGCTTCACCTTTATAACAGTGAGGTCCCTGGAGCAGAGCTTAGACACCAAAATCGCTTCCATACACTTGATAACTATGCATGCCCTTGGCTTCTTTTCGAGCGGCCGCTTATAAATGGAGCCACACCCTGTCAAGCCATTAATCATTTCCCTGTATAACCAGGGTTCTTGAAAAGTTTAACTTAAACTAGTTTTTAACTTAACTAGTTGAACTAGTTTAACCCAGTTGTGGAGAAATGATCAATTTTCCACAACAACAAAAAATCTGTACTTTTACCCAAAGCAATGAATTTCCAATTAAAATAAGGAATCCTCGACAAAAAATGTGTTTTTTTTTGTACTTTAAAAAAGCGGTTTAACCTTCATCCAACTAATTCGTTCTTCAACTACGAAATCTGTGACGAGTGGGTCACGTGACCAGATTACTACCTAGCAGACACTTTTTTTATTTCCTAAATTATTTTCATTTAGGGAAATAAGTAAGAAGCACTGATAAATGTGGGTCTGGTCCTAAATTTGAATAATTATGAAAAAAGCAACAACAAAATATTTACAATAAAAACTTCTTTCATCATTATAAAAATTTAGTACCAGTCCCACCTTTCCTAGTGCTTCTTATTTATTAACTCAACTTTCCAAAACAGATATTCAAATACAGAGAGACTTATTATGCCGGAATTGGGACGAAGAAAGGGGCGAGATAGTAAGACATAAGGTGTCGAGAACCTAGGAAAGAAAGACACGGAAGATCGGAGAATAGGAAATAGCTACAAGACAGAAAAAGGGACGAGAAGCGAATGTAGGAATGTAGGATATGTTACTGGAATATGGTAGAATTGGAGAAAAAGGATAGGCAGCTTATAAGAAATTTGAGAGTGGGATGTAGTAATAATGATGGAGAAGTGGGTAGGTGAAAATTGATGGAAAAGAGTATGGGAAAGGCTACCAAGATGTTAAAAATGGCAAGTTCAAAATGCAAAGAGCCAGAATAAAAAGTGCAGCGCAAATGTAGGAATGGTGATGCGAGTCATGAACTAATGTATAACAGAAAAATATAAGAAAGAGAGGAAAGAACAAAAAGAAGGATTAATAGAAGAGGCAAACAAATGAAAAGAGAAGCGGAAGATAGTGGAGGTTTTTCTGAATGATGATATGCAACAGAAAGCAAAGGAGATGAAAGAAATGATTGAAGAAAATAAAGAATAAATTAGGGTTATAATAGCTGTGGTTTACAATGCGAGAACAGGAGTTAGAGGAGGAAGGGAATGTGGATAAGAGGAGAGGAAGAAAATCCAAAGGTAAGGCACTGAATTGCGAGGAAAATAAGTTGTTGAAGAACTTGCAGGAATTGGGCTGTTTTATCTTAAACGAAAATATATTGGGAGCTGAGGTAGGAGAATATACACGCGCACGTCGATGAGATGAGGATTTTAAAGAGAAAAAAACGAGTTCAGAAAGAAATTTAAAAAATGGAGAAAAGACAAAAGTTGTGGAACAGAAGATAGGAGAAAACAGAGCGAGTGTGCCGAGTTTTGTAAGGTTCCCTAACGGCCTCTCGGGGACACCGGACGACCTACCTGAGTAATTAGTCTAACCCTCGCATGCGGGGATCTACAGGTGTAGACGTTTGATTTCACTAGCTACTCGTGGGAACCAAGATGGATCACGCAAAACTAAATCTAAAAGAAGATGGAGAAGGGGGTGTTGGAGGGGGGAGGGGTTGGGTCCTGACGGGTCTATAACATAACTTTTTCCTCCCAATCCGTTTCTCCGGTAAGTCAAACTAAGGCCGCTGCTGTGCCCCTAGCTCTTCCGGAAGCTGAGAGATTGACGGTCCCTCTGAATGAAGATATGGAAACGGCAGCGGCCAATCAGTCCACCAATAACAAGAAGTGCATCAATGTTTCCCTGAAAAGGAGAGTAAAGAGGCAAGCGATAACGAGCACTGAAGCTCAGATGCGAGGAAGGGCCTTTGAGGGCACCCCACCGGGGGGCGGGGGGTCAGCCTGTGAAGAGGTGCAAGGCCGTCCAGCAGCCGGCGAAAAGGGAGTTGTCTGAGGCTGGACTAAGGAGCAGTTTGCACTCTTTAGGGAGGCTACCAGAAGGGAACTCGAATGACATATCAGGAGAAATAAAAGACCTCCTAGTTGTGCAAATTCCTGAGTGGCCGACGATAGCTCTCCCAGGTCTCAATAACTACATGTATTGCAGCAAAGGCGCCTCTGCACGTTTGCAGAGGGGCGTGGCTGCGAGGCAAACAGGTATCTCAATAAACCAGGAACCCTATTTAGTTCGTGATACCATTAGGGGTTTAGTGCGGGCTGGTTTTTGTTACAGGGACCCTGAGGTGGCGAATCCAATCAAGGAATAGGAAGGCTAGTTATGAGATCGGCTTATATTCCACATGAAATTGATACCAATCCACCAGTGGAGGTACGCACACATCAAAAGATGAATTCTCAACAAAAAAGTATAAAAGTTAATATTGCAACCAAAAAGATGAAATTTCATTTAAAAAATTAATTTTACAAACAAAAAGAAGAATTTTCAATAAATAAAGATTTTTCAGCTATGAAAGAAAGAAATAGTTTACTTAAATTTTTGGATCTTCTAGAAAAAGGAAGAATTTTTTGTAAAAAATATTGAATTTGCTTGAACTTTCAATTGGAAAAGATCAGCTTTCAAAGAAAAATGGTTAAACTTTCAACCAAGCAGATGCATTTGGAACTGAAAATATGAATCTTCGGGAAAAAAGATTTCTTAACAAAGCGGTTCAAACGAAGTAGTTGAATCCTCAAGAAAAGAAGTTCAATTCTGCTCTTTTTAATCTTATACAATTGGTAAATTAAAATATAAAATTAATATTAATAATACTTCTGTGTATCATAGTATCTATCCTTCTTCTTAACGACATTAAAGCATGTAATCCACATAAAAAAAGGAAGGGTTGGTTTTTCTGTTGTTTTGTTTGTGATTGATTACAAGAGTTTTAAATCTGCATCTGCGGAAAACTTGAATCTCGTTTTCTTCAAAGTTCAAAAGTTGTAGTTACTAGAATTTTATTATATATTTTTAAATCATTAATATAAGTTTTTAGTGAAACAGAACAATTTTCCACCAAACAGACTAATTTTCAACAAAATATTTTAAAACCTAAAAGAAACTTATTTATTTTTGACCAAAAGGGATGAATTTTCAACTAATTTATCAAGTTGAATATAATTATTCATGAAATTGAGAATATCTTCAAAAATAACGAAAATTTTATTAAAAGCTTTAGGAAACTGAACCATATTCTTGAAAAATTTCCACATTTTTAAACAGTTTCGAAAGCTTTATTTTTTAGTTTACATTTTTTATAATTTTAAAATCGTATCCTAAAAATTTTGTAAAATACTGAAAAATGAACAAATTGCCTTTAAATATTCCAACTAATTTCTTGCAAATTTTTTTAATCTTTTGAAATTTTTTAAAAATTCTTCAAATGTTTTTTTTTAATCCTCAGAAAGCATTACCATGTTATTTTAAAATTTCTTCCAAACCGAAAAAATCTCGAATATAAATTTTTAAAATAGCATTATTATTCCTGAAATTTACCGAAATCGTTTAAAATAACAAAAATGGGCTAGAAATTTTAGGAAAATCTTTTCATATGCGTTAGATTATGTGTGTGTGTGTTGTGTATATTGTTAAATTAAATTTTTAATTCTAAATCCTTCAAATAAAAAAAAAAATAAATCAACAACATTGCAGAATTTTAAAGTTTAAATATTAAAACTTGCGTAATCTTTAAATGTAAATTTAAAAATGTAAAAATTCTTTGATTTTGAAGATTTCAAATTTTGAAATATTTCAATTGCAGTCTTTTTTTAGTATTTATTAATTAAAATTGTTGAATTTTTATAACTTAGGAAATCAGAAGTAAAATTTTTAGTTCAGAATCTTGCAAATTAAAGAAATTGTGAATTTTAGTAATCAAAATTTCAGATTTTTAAATGTTACATTTCATTATTTATTTTATTGCGATTATTTTTTAATTTTAAATTGTTTAATTGTTGACACGTAATTTAGAATTTTAACTGATTCTCAAAAGATTAAAAATTCCTTTATTTTTTATTTTTATTCATTCATTTTTTTAAACTCAAAGTTATTAAATTCACTGATAGTAGCATCGAAAAATTTCTTCAAATTAAAGAAAAATACTGCAAATATTTCTCAAGAATGGATAATTTGTTCCAAAATTAAAAATTTTTGTAAATAAACGTAAATAAACATTTGACAAAAAAATCTAATAGAAAACAGTTTTATTTTCTTATTCTCTACAAATCTACATTTTTTTTAATTCATTTTTTTTTACTTTTAAAATTGACTCTCTTTTCCGGTGTTTCGATTTATGAAAAATTTAAACTAAAATTAAATTAATTAGAAATTATTGACACTAAGTTAAATTGGTTACTCTTTGCTGTTCACAATAATTAACAATGAGGTAGAAAGTTACAATAATAAATTTCAATTTTTTAAAGAGAAAGGATGAATTTTTATTAAAAATTCATTAATTTGAAAAAAGAAGATCAATTATTAGCGTTTGTATATTTAAACTTCAGAAATACCTAACGATTACAATTTTTTTACCCGAATTAAATATAGGGTTTCGTGAATTGCATCCAAATCCCCTTCCTTCCCTTTTTTATTTCTTTCGTCTTCTTTATTTTTATTATTATTAAATCACAATTTAAAAAAAGTTCCATGAAAAATAATCGCCAACGTTTCGGTACTCATACAGCACCCTTATCAAAGCAAAAAATGTAGATAAAATAATGTAAAAATAAAATAAGAGAATAGAAAGAAATAAAAATAAATAAAGTAAAATAAGAAAAAACAAAATAAAATAAGCATGATCATCACCGCTGCCACGATTTTATTTTTTTTCTTCTTGTGTTTATTTTTTTTAATTTTTTTTTATATTAAAAAAAAAATTATATAATTTTTTGCCTTGATAAGGGTGCTGTATGAGTGCCGAAACGTTACTGATTATTTTTTATGGAATTTTTATTTAATTGTGATTTAATAATAATAAAAATGAAGAAGACGAAAGAAATAAAAAAGAGAAGAAAGAAGATTTTTTTCAGATTGCCATGGGAACATTTTATGGTCGCGAAAAAGGATTTTAAATTTGATTTTACTGTCATCTAATTTCCTAAATTTTATTTTTTCTAAGTTATGGTACGAGTCTTCAAAATTACAGAATTTTACGTTGTAAATCTTGAAAAATAAGAGATCTTTAATTTTCAAAATTTACCATTAAAACTTTTTGCAAGTTTTAAGATGTTAGTATTATTACACCATTAAGTCGTTTCCCTTTCAGGGTAGGCGTGACTCATTCGGTGGGTAAGGGAGTAGTGTGAGGAAGTGGTTATAGAATTTGTAGATTGATTTAGAACTATCGTATTATTTATTTAAATAATAAAAATCTAACATTATTTAAATTCAAAAATACTTCATTATATGTTAAATAATCTCATTTACAACATTCTAAAGTGAAAATTCAATCTTGAATGCTTTGAGTTAGAAATTATTAAATTTGACCTCTTTCTGAATAAAATTGTTCAATATTAGAAATAAATTACAATTAAAATTGGCTATAATTCTAAAATCTCGATAAGTAGCGGTGCTCCACCGCGATCCAAATACATAAATTAATATAAAAGACTTTTCATACACACTGCAGAAAAAAATTGAATATTAAAAAAACGCAGTATAATTGTATTTGTGGCAAATAAAAAAACGACTCAGAAAAAGTTATCTGTAGGTTAGAATTTAATATATTTTAATAATTATAAAACTTTTACGGTCACATATTTTTTTACAATTAGGTATGTCAAATAAGAAAAATTATTACTTGTCCGAAAGACAAACATCTTTTACAAATATTTTCTTAAAATAAATTTTTCATATTAAGGATTAGTTTAAATTATTTATGGGATTTTATGAAGACTTATATCATCTCAAAATCTTACAAAATCCTTAAAAACATCAAATTTTTATTTTGAAATCTTCCAAAACTTTGTTTAAAAATTTCGTTGTAATATTTTAAAATTTGGAATTATTTTTCAATATTTTACAAGCTTCAGAAAAGTTTTTGAAATAATCTAAAGTATTTCTATAAAGATTTTAAATCCTGCAAAATTCAAAGAATGGTCCTAAAATATTCCAGATTTCTTTCGCCATATTTGAAAATCTTCATTGCTTGTATCTTTAAAGCTGCCTCGATTATAAAAAAATAATTTACAATGTAAATGTATTCTAAGAGAAAACTGCAAAAACTTCAACCAAAAAAACTGGAAACAATAAAAAAAAATTAATATTTACTGTTGCTTGGAAACGATATTGATAAATTAATTTTTAACGATACTAAACTCTTGTTAAGTATTAAACTAATAATTTTAGAGAGCATTGTGAATAGCTAAAATAATGAATTATTTTCGAATTTTATAATATGAACGAAACCTGTGAATCTCAAATAACAAAAAAATTGTGTTGATATTATTTAGTAACTTTTTGTTTTATAATTCTAGTTTCGGACACTTTTGTTTATAATTTCAGAACAGATTCGTCAAAGATTTTGAAATCTTGCTAAATAAAGCTGTGTTTTGGTACAATGAATGTATTGAAATAATTTAAAAAAAAATATGATCAGTGGGCCACGTGAAAAGATACCTACCATACCGATACTTTCTAAAATTCCTGAATTATTTTCACACGAAGCACCACATTGAGTTTAAAATTTGGGGTAATAAATGGGAAGCACTACGAAAAGTAGTTCTACTTCTTAAAGTAGCTCTATGTCTTATTTATGACCACAAATTTTTAACTCGATGTGGCGCTTCGTGTCAAAATAAGTTAGGAAATAAGTAAACGAGTGTCGGTAAATTAGGAATCTGTTTAAATGACCCAATCATCGGACTACTCGCCTACTCGCTGTAGATGTGTTTGCTAGAGACTATAGTATACGTTCTCTAATTAAGCTCTCGAATCTCCATTGACAAAAATGTAATCAGTTTCTTCCTTGGTTGGAAAAAATGAAGATCACTCTTACACTGCTCTGCACCTTGCTGGTCAACTTTAATTTTATCGGTGAATATGATAATAATTTTTAATATATATTAAATATCTATATCATTAGGTAAATTTGTTATCTTGCCTGAAGTAACTAAATAACTGAAAGAATACAAATGAGGGTGTAAGGTCGTGTCAGAATACGGTATGATACCTGGTGGTTTATTTGACCCTTCCTATCGCAAGGTGTTTGAGCTCGAGCTCGAGCTCAGCGAGTTTTTGTGTTGCTCAAGCGGGGGCTACCATATTATATTGCATCCGTATCTTAACAACACACAAACACGCAAACGCAATCCCTAAAATTTATTTGGATTCAATAATGTAATCCTAAATTTACGAAAGTTTTAATATTTAAATTCTTGGTCATGCTTAAAATAAGATTTCTAAAAAAAAAACAGTTATTTTATCGTTTAAAGAATCAAAACAATATTTTTGATGATATCGTTTGGAACAAAAAAATTATTTTTAAATAAAAAAATTTTACTCTTACAAAGGGTTGCATTCAGAAAATCTAACAAACCTTACATTTAAGAGCAAACCATTTAATGCAACGCTACTGCTTTCAATTTTGATAGTACATTTTTCTTTGACAAAAATCGTTTAAACAATTTTTAAAACAAATTTTTTGAAAGAAATTTCTGTCTTTAAAGATGACTGGAAACTGTACAGGTGTCTTGCATGTTTTCCTCAAACAGAAAAAAAACTTATTTATAGTTTATATTATTTTACTGGAAAAAAGTTTCGTTTAACGTGAATTAAGTGTTTGAATAAGTTGATTATAATATTTTAGCAATTCAATAATAAAATAATAAGAAAATTATAAGTTTATTTTACCAAAGTGTATTTTGAAAAATATTCTTTCTTACTTCCGCGATTTTAGCCACCAGGTATTATTTACTGACCTTAAAAATACCAGGAAAAGAAATAGGTTTCTAAATAAATCTTGTTTATACATTTTTGAATACGCTATTTTCGATATCGTATTCTGCTGACAAGATGCACAATCCTGCATTTTCATTGTTTCAATAATCTTGAAAATGTTTCACAATGCCCTTCTGAATGATATTGTTATATTTCTCAAAGTTCCAATTTCCGTATACTTTTTGAATTTATTATGTTGGTGACTTCTAAGATGTTTACCAAATTCAATTTGGCTTATTTCATATTTTTGCCAATTATAACATTTTAGGTACAAATATCTCAGTAAGTTACTTATAGCAAAGCAAAATTTATAAAAGTTTGAAAAATTTAAAAGAAATCTCTACAATCGAAATTCCCAAATGTCTGAGGTACTTTTCGGTCTTCTTTGGAGGAGGTGATTCTTGGGATTTTTAAATGAAAACCACCCTTCCTAACAATAAAACTACTCCCTATGCAAAAGTTGAATGCCAGAAAAAGTAATGAACACCAAAATGTTAGACTTATATTGGAGTCGCGAATTCAAGAAAAAAATGTGAACAAACCACCCCTAATCAAAAACCCACCCCCTCATCAAAAATAAAATTTGCAAAAAACAAAATGCTTCACATTTTGGGCTTTTTTTGGGCTCTAGAATGCACGAAAAACACTTTTTAAAACAACCCCTATAGTGAGAGAAACCACCTCCTTAGTAATAACTCAAACCTGAAAAAAGCAAAATAGAAAGTAGTGTTTGAATTTTCTCGTGCCCTTGAACTCTTAAAATTTGGTTTGCAAAAACCACCCTTATATAGAAAAAAAATCAACTCCCATCCATAAATTCAGATTTTAATTTTGAAAAAGCCCCAAATATCAGAGACACTTTCAACAATATGAAGCTAAAAACAAAAATAATTTTTCTGCAAAGTTATACAGACAACCAACCAAATGTGCCTTTTTCTGTATTTTTTAATCAACTGTCTACTGAGAACGTATATCGTAGATAAAAAAAAATTGTATCATTTTTTAGTAATAAATGAACAAATTTTTAAATACATAAATTTCCATCACCCATAAAGTGTGTATTTTTCATTGAAGTTTCTATTTGGGAGGTGTATTATTAATTCAAAATGAATATTTCATCATTTTGAATAAATAAATAAATCATTGTTGAAATAAATTTCCATCACCCACACAATGGGCAGTTTTTTGAATTTTTTACGGCAATTTCTGCTAGCGGAGTTTATTATAATTACAAAAATACCAGTTCACTCGTAGAAATAGTTGTGGTATATTTGCAATCCATGGTTAGTAATAATTTTTCGTGTTTAAAAGATTTCTTAATGCTGTTCAAAATCAAACTTATTTATTTTATTTCGCAGAAGTTTCTACAATGACTGTATGCTTTAAAAATTTGAAAGCTTACTGTAGAGACCTAGACCTAGAGTTTACCTTATCAGTCCGATTTTGAGCAGCATTAGGAAAATTTATGAAAACGAGAAATTATTAATAAAACTACATTAAAAATGTAACACAACTATTTCTACTAGCAGACTGTTATTTTTGTAAGTATAATAAACTCTCCTAACAGAAATTGCAGTAAAATATTCAAAAAGCTGCACATTGTGGGGGTGATGGAAATTTATTCATTTAAACATTTGTTTATTTATTACTAAAAAATGATTAAATTTTTGTTTGATCTTAAATATGCGTCCTCTATAGACATTTCATTAAAAACTACCGAAAAATGCACATTTGGTTCATTCACTGTATGACTTTGCCGAAAAATTATCTTTGTTTTGTGCTTTATATTGTTGAAAGTGTCTCTGATATTTGGGGCTTTTTCTGAACTTATGAATGGGTGTTGAATTTTTTCTATGTAAGGGTGGTTTTTAAAAAATGGCAAGTGTTCGAAGTCCCGAGAAAATTCAAATACTACTTTCTATTTTGTTTTTCCAGGTTTGAGTTATTACTGAGGGCGCACCCGGGTAGTGAACGTATCATTTAGACACCTTTCGGCTATTGGCAAAGATATTTCCAATTGTATTACCATGCATGAGCCATTCAAACATTATCACGCAGGTAGTATCTTGAAAATTCGAGCAATGTTACTTTAATAGTCTTCCTTAACAACAGTTTTGCAAAGTCCATTAAAAGTATTTTTTTCAAAATCCTGCTGCAAAATTTATTGGATGATGTTGGTTTTTGAAATTCTCATAAAGTCCAATAAAACAAAACATTTATCCAAAAATTGTTCTAAAAAGTGGAAAAATTTAGTACAGTGTCTCCATCTTCGAAAAATTTGCCTAAGTTCAATTCAAGCCATTCGCCACGCCTGACCCATTGTTCAGAACCATGAGTCGAACCAGGGACAGCTTCACCAAGCTAGCACCTCCACAAACCTCCAAAAACGAAATTTCCAAATTTCTTTATATCAGAATTTTGGGCTTTTTTGGGCTTT
>JAWWLR010005404.1:0-11896 GCA_035041075.1 Acraspis erinacei
ACATAATGATGTAGCGGGCATTATACATCAACAGCTTGCCCTAAACCTAGGACTCTTAAAAGAATGGATGCCTTTCTTTAGATACATTCCAATTCCCGTTTTTAGAAAGCGAAGATTACATGTTTTATTGGGATGTTACTATCCAAGCGGATCATTACAACCGGGCTAATCGTTCTAGCATCGTGATGCGAGAGAAAGAAAAGGTGGAAGAGTCTACAACGACGACATTGTTTTTCCACTCCACCGAAATTGACAGTCAGCCTATACAACCAAGATTCACAAGCATAGCGACTAAAAAACTGTGGACTGACAGATGGTAGCTCTAAGAAAGCATCCAGCGGAGACGGTTCTCACCTCCAACGCTCGAGGGCGCTCAAAATGTTATACCTACTGTATCATCGCAGGAGGTTTCCAGCATCGTATTAAATCAAATTATAACGTCCTGATCTCATTAGTCAATTCTCTTAGTCCGTGGCTATGATGTATAACAGGGTTCACCTGAGTAAAAGTTTTCAATAATAATTTGGCTCGGATGGTTAGACGCCCGGACTTCACCTCAGAGGTCCTGGGTTCGATCCCAGAGCCAGTACGTCTGGAAATTTTTCTATATTACTTAACCGAGGTTCTGGTGGTTTGGAACCCTCCTTAAGCTGTAAGTCCCCCCAACGCGCACTTGAGTGGAACCCAGTCCGTCAAAGATGGGGTAAAAACCAGGCGTTCTCCAATATGTCGGGGGCACACTGCTCCCATCAGGTCACTTTATTGCATTATAAATGCGTCCGTGACTAATGATATATACTGGGACAGCCCCGTGCAAACTGTTCCAAAAAATATAAAAGCCAACTAAAAAAAAATGCCTTCAACATTTTAGGCAATAATCATCTTAAGCCTATGAAAACATTTTAAATGATAATAATAATAAAAAGGCATCAGTGGTTCAGTTGGTTAGACTGTCGGACATCACCTCAGAGGTCCCGGGTTCGATCCCTGAGCCAGAACCTCTGGACATTTTTGTATGTACGTTTATCGAGGTTCTGGTGGTTCGGGACCCACCTTAAGCTGTAGGTACCCCCACAGTCACTTGACTGCAACCCAGTCCGTAAATGATAGGATAAAAAACAGGCTATGTATAATAGTTCGGGGCATTATAAATGCGTCTGTGACTGATGATATATACGGGGACAGCCCCATGCAAACCATTCCAAAAAATATAAAATCCTACTAACCAAAAATGCCTTCAACATGTTGGGCAAAAATCATCGTTAGGGTTATCGGGAAAATGATATTCAAAATAACCTATCGCGAAAAAGTTCTTTGCTAGGCTTTAGGAAGTTTTCCTTGAAGTTTGATCTCATTTGTTTTAAATGTCGACGAATGCGTGTGCGTCCAGCAGAACTGTTATTGAAAGTTACCGTTTAGTTACTTCACTGTTCTATAAATTTGCGAACTTCAAAAACTTGTGAATATAGTTTGAGAATTTCGAAAACTCGAAATAATGGTTTTAGAGTATTATGTGATTTTGTCTTGCAATTTCTGATTGGCGAGTATGCTAAAATAAAACTTTGAAAGTTATTCGGATTTTTGATTTGTATTATTAATAAAAACTTGGGCCACTCCATGCATTTTGATATGCTAATACAAAAACAACAGAAAGGGTAGAAAATTATTTTTCCATAACGAATTATAGGATTTCGAAATTTATAATTAACATATAAATGACTCAGATATAAATATTAAAATAAGATTTTATAAAAATGATTCGGAATACACAATGAATTAGCAGCAATGCGAAAAGAGTCGAGCATGCGTAAATTGGAGCTATAAATCGGGACACCAGATTTAAAACAACACAGTAAAAAAACAAAGTTAAAATTTGATGCAGCTAAGATTTGCAACGGTTAAAAATTAAACATATTTCGGTGAAAGCTTCACCGAGTTTAGGAAAATAATTTTGATCTTGTCTATTCCCTCAAGCTGAAGTGAGCATAATTCGATAAAATATGTAGAATCAGCAACAGTAAACACGAAAAAAATACTTTTAATGATATATCTCCAAGGAAATAAATTCCACTATTGTAGACAAATTAGGACTCATTTAATACCATTTGGAAAAAATCGCAAAAAAATATACATCTCGAATAAAAATGAAGCGCTCTCAAGACGAAAGATCATCCAGGCAAGCTTAAAAATCTGACATTATCTTCGAATCATGTCATGTTTATCCGGCAAGGTTAATTTTTATTGTGGTGCATTTTTCACCTAAAATTGATGTAAACTTTACCTTTCGTCTTTTTTGTGCTGCAGAATCTACATTTTTAAGACTTTTGCAGGCTAATCACATTTTCATGGAAAAAAATATTGAGGAACAGTTTAATCTGCTCTTTCAGATCATCAACTACATATTTTATTATTTCATAAAAGCATACGCATGATGTCTTCTCCCAGCTAGCCAAAAATATAATTGGCTTAAAAGTGGAAAACTTTGAATACAAAAATAAATAACAAACATCATCTACAACCAACTGTACTCACATTCAATTTCTACCATTCCAGGAAAGTTTTGGAAAAAGTGCACGTGCACGTTGCCCTTTAATCATAAAAATAACTCAGTCGACGAACTCTAGATTATCACTTCAATTGTAAATATATAAAAATATTTAAAAACATAAAAACATGTACATTTTTCAAGAACGCTTCTATACCGATGTGTATAGTATATTCAATATTAAATGTGCAGCTTTCCATATTTGAAGGAATAGTGAAAATGTCAACCGCCATTTATGCCAAATTATCCGTATACATTGATATTAAATTTAACACCGATTTTTCTGTCACTTTTATCTATAATTTTTGTGTTTCTCCCAAAAACATCCTTTATACGTCCCGCCTCGTTCTCGGGATTACAGATGTAGTTTCATTTATCTCCACTAAACGGCACCACAATTCAGAGTCAATGGAAAGATTAAAGCGCCCCCCCTCCCATAGGCCGCCCTGTGCATCTCATTCGTTTTTTTGTGCTGAATGGCGTCGCAGTTCAGAATTGATATTTTGTTTGGTGTCAGAAAAATAATGGGTAAATCGCGAAAAAGGTGATGTTCTTCGAAAATGGATAAAGATTTTGAATATTTGTTACGTAAACTGAGACGATTAAAACGTGAAATCAGACGAGAGCGGTATGATAGTGAGTCTTTGTCGTACGCTGAGTGTTCTAGAACTTCGCCTAGATATTATTGTTCTTTAAGATCAAGATCTAGGAGTTCGCGGAAATCTAGAAGCCAGAGAAAATCTAAAAGCCGAAACGATCCAGAAGCTCTAGACATTCGTGTATTTCCGAAACATAAGTTATTTGGAATACAGCGCTTGAAATATTGTGAATGCAGTTTATCCGAATTATAAATATATACATTGTTAGCTGAAGAATAAAATACTTTAGTGGTAAAACTAATAATTATATTTGGGATGCAGTACTGCGATGGATATGTGCTTCTGCTATATGAAATGTATAATTCTGTTAAATATTTTTCTCATTGATGCTTTATAATATTGTATTGTGGAAATTTTGCTAGACGGTTGATTCATCTTAATTGTTTTATTTGGGTTTCAAATTCACAATGGTGTACGCTTCGTGTACGTTTGACTAGTTAAATCCTTAAAAATGTACATCAATATCTGTCTTTTTTATTAAAGAAAATGAGAGAGATGACCTTGCACTTCATTGTCTTAAAAAGACTTAATAAACGATATACTGAAAAACAAAGCTGGGCCGAGAGCAAAATTTGATAACCAGTGGGAAACTTGGAAGTCTCCCACTGCAGCAGATACGCATTTCACTATTAGAGTCAGTTTTTACCAGCAGAGTTTGGCGTGGAATGTGATCAATTAATATTGAAAGAGGTAAGTGTCTTAATTTGTCAACTACTTCTGTGCATTGTGTAGTTTTTGTGCCCTTTGTCTTGAATTGATCTGTTTCATTTAGTGTTGTGTCAGTTACTTTTTTTGATAAACTTTGGGTTACAGTTACTTTACTTTTTTCACTTCATTAATTTGGCACAAAGGAGATCAATTTCCAAGAAATAGTTCATTTTCAACGAAATATTTGCATTTTTTACCATTTTCAAACCAAGAAGATGATTCTTCAACAAAAGAGGTAAAACTTACAAATAAAAAAGTACAAATTTTCAATAGAAATGTTGAATTACATCGACAAAGTTCATTTTTAACCAAATTTGAACTTTCGAATACAATAGTTAGATTTTTCAAATATACCAGAACTTTCAAATCATTAATCGAACCTTCATACACAAAATACTAATTTTCAAGAAAAAAACAACTAATTCTCAACAAAATATTTCAATTTACTACCATTCTCAAACCGAAGAGACGAATTTTCAACGAAAGAGTTAAAATCCAAAGTTTAAGTTAATTTTTAACAAAATTTCGAATATATTCCAAAGTAGTTCTATTCTTAGGCAAAGACATGAATTTTCAAACAAAAATAATAATTTTTGATCATATACTTGAATTTTCTACTATTTTCAAACTAAAGCAACAATTTTTCTACAAGAGTAAACTTGCAAGAATAGAGTTAATTCTTAACCAAACGTGGACTTTCTACCACATTAGTTAGATCTTTAACAAAGTATCTGAATTTTCAAACAAATGGGTGACCATTCATACCATGAATAACAATTTTCAGCAGAAAAGAAAATGATTGTCAACCAAATAATAGATTGAACTACCATTTTCAATGCTAAAAGATGAACTTTCAAGAAAAGAGTTAAGTTTTCAACAAAAAAGTCAAAAACCATAGAGGCAGAAAATCCACCATATCGAGAGAGTTAAGAATCTTCAATAATATTTTAAATAAATAATTGTACCACTAAGACCTAGTTAAAAATTAGCGTTATTTTATGGAATTAATTTTCTTATTCTGATCTCTATAATAGTCTATTGTAATAGCACGTGGCCTTTAATCGGCAGTTCAGAGGTTCGATTTCCAGTGGAGCGAAACGAGAAATTTTTTGATAAAAAAAAAATTTAATTTTAGGGGAAAAGTTCTCCCAATACAAAATCAACTATTTTAAGAGAAGTCAAATTTTAAATAGAAATTATCAAGATTTTTAACCAGCTAGTTGAGCTTTCTAACAATATATTTGAAGTCACAGTTGGATTCAACCAAAAAAGAAGAATTTTAAACAAGAAAGCTGAATTCTCAACCTCATGATACAAACATTTCGACGGAATTCCTGTCTTTTCCAGCCAAGAACCCAAATTTTCTACAACCGGTGCAAATATTTACTAAAATTTTAAATTAAAAAAAAAATTCTGCTAAACAGTTGCATTTTTAAAACAAAAAAATGAATTATCAACAAATAAAACTTGTATTTCAGCTAAACAGTTGAACATTCGAATAGAATAGTTAATGAGAAATTGCATACCTGATATCATATCCCCCAAAAAATAATTTAATTTGAAATCAATCAATGTTGCATTAGACCAAAAAAGATAATTTTTCTAGAAAATAGCTAAATCTTCAACAATTCTTGAATGCACACAAATTATTTGCGAGCAATTTCGTCTGTCTATATATATATATATCTGACTGTCTGTATACATGTTTGTCTCTCTCTGTATATGTCTGTATGCCTGTCTTTAGGTCTGTACGTATAAATATCTGTATCCTTTCTAGCCTTAACTCATTTTTAGAAATAGGGGAAAAAAAATTATTAGGTTGAGAAATAACAATACAAATTTCTGCCAGATATAAAATATATATGTATTTAGAAGCTATTTTCATGATATATATTGATTAGACAAGAACTCAAAAATTTGCATCATTTTCAAAAATGTTCAATTTTTGTTCTGTTTTTTAATTTTTACTATGGCTAGCAAAAATCTTTTCCTGCATATCAAAATAAGTCCCATGATATTATTTCAGATTTTTAGAAGCGATATCTGCAGTTATCAGAAACATTTTAAACTTTAGAACTTTGGAAACCGTTATTTTTTCGATATATCTCAATGTGTGGTCACTACTTCTTCATCGAATCAATTTTTATTGCATGACTTCATTTATTTTGACGTAATAAAAGATTTTCAGAAAATTTTATGGTATAAGAAAGATTTGGTGATGAATGTAATTACTTAGAATATACTTTTTATTTCATAATCGAAGATTCAAAGATAATATACAAAAATTAATAACATTACTTAATAAATTTTATTTCAGATGGTTCTTAATGTTCCATTTGAAAAAAGTCATAGTACACATTTTGCAACAATTTGTCAGCTGTCAATATGTCAACTAAAAGAAGTGTCAAACGATAAACGATGGAAATTATTATCTTTACTTTTTTAGGTCTCGGATAGGAAAGATTTGAAGAAGAAAGAACCTTGCAAACAAGGTTTTTCCTTATTTGAATTAAGCGAAATGCTCTAGCAGTGGAAAATATGACAAATCAGATTTTCTTAAAGAGAATGCGCTTCCGTAAAATTGTCATCCTTATTGAAACAGTGAGATTACATTATTGTGAAAAATGTGCGTGTGCTACATTAGATCCACCAGGAAATTATATTACTTTCAAATAATAAAATTATAATTTGGGTGATCGTAACAATCGTTGGCCAACCCCCCAACCATTTACTTTAAAATAAAATTACTAATAAATAGTACAAAAATGGCAATAATTAGAAGAGCTGAGACTAATAAAATATTAATAATTTAAACTAATAAAAATAAAAAGTTTAATTTTCGAAACTTGAAAACTGAAAAACACGGGAAAAAATGATTTTTGATTCCCGCAATTGTAGACTGATTGAGACCGTCCAGGCTCTGTATGTACATCTAAAATGTTAAAATATACAAAGTTGACTTTATACATTTTTGAAATAGAAGACGCCAAAGCTATTTTCGTTTATGTCTCGAATTAACAAAAAAAAGTCAAAAACCACCCTTACAATAAGAGCACGTAAGTTGTTCAAAATATTCTTGGCAGGAAACTCCTTGAGAACTTTGTATTCGGCAAATAAATTGTTATGCTTCATCATTACCCGAGCTGTTGCGCATGCGTTCATTTTATAAATTTTCATAAAGTTCTATAAATTTCGGAAAATAATGGAAATTTGAGAAGTTCATGAAAATTTATTAATATAAGGATATTTGTGGAAATTAAAATTTAAGGAATTTACATGAGATTAAAGTAATATTTAAAATCTTATTTAGTGTTCAAAAATCAAGTTAATGTGAAAAATTCCTGTAAATTAAACCAGCAATCTAGCGACCAAATTTGAAAAAACACTTTAACATTTTCCCATTGCAACCTGAAGAAAATTTCTTTTTATCTTTCCCTCAAAAAAGAAAAAGACAAAAATTTGTTTTCCCTTTCGACATTAACAAAAAAAGAGGCAGAAAATGAGAAGGCAACCAACCAGATCCCCTTCCTTCTCTTTTGGTTTATTTTGTAGATTCTTGGTTTTATTTTCAGGAATTCTTCACATTAATTTGTGGAAATTAATGAAATTTCTAAAAATGTTTGAATCTTGGTGGTAACTTACGGATATGTACGTTCACTTGCAGAAATTTATGTTAACGTACGAAAATTAATTGTTATTCACGGAAATGTATGGTAATTTACGTAAATTTATGATAACTGAGGGAAGGTTATCGTGAATTACTTAGATGTTTCGAAATATGTGAAAACTCACCAATAACTTTTGGTTAAATTTCTTCGTAACGTATGCGCAATAGCACAATATGTTATGCGCCCTAGCGTAATTTAATAATTTTAATAATTATTGCAACCTTATTAGTTTTTATTATTTAACATAGATTTTAAGCTAATGAATACACGTAAAAATTAATGTTTGTAACATAGGTTGGGATAAAGTTTTAGTTCAAGCTGATACAATTTTTATTTTTAAATCTTTACCATATACTGCGAAATGAAAGTTTCGCAAAAATAATATGATTAGTATCATATTCAATTTTTACGTGTACCCATAAACTCAACTTCCTGCTCACGTATGTTAGAAAAATATCACTTTGCATTTATTTCCTTCCATCCCCGTATCTAAAAGTGGTGCCTCTTTCAGTTTCAAAACTGTAGAATTCATTGTTTTGCCGCCTCCTGAACAACATTTCTTTCGAAATACGTACAAGGATAATAAAAATGTGTATGTGTGATTTATCAATGGATAATATACTACTTACGAACAGCATTGCGGCAAAATATTAACATGTAGAACAACAGGGTAAAATTAACAGGTCTCATCCTTATAGAAGCAGGAAACCTGAATTCTCAAATATTTCGTAAACTTCAACTGCAAAGATCTGGCGCGGCACTGGTTGCCCTCATTCACATTATACTGAAAATCATTCCAACCGCATTTAGGCGGTGAAATGGCATTTTCTCTCTATATTCAAAACCTATTTACTATCCTTGAGACTGCTCCATATCCGGGACGTAGACTCGATCTACATTTCTCAAACTTGGAAAGAAGCAACACATTTCCAATGAATTTAAACAAACGCAAAAACTTTTGTCAATATTCTTAAAGATTGGTACTTGCGGGTTGCTATAGACAGTAGACACTTCCTGTTTACTTTAAATCCTGGGTCAAAATTATAGAGATTTCAAAACGTTAGATGTTGCACAATGACCAAGGTGCCTAATAAAATCCTGATAAAAAATTCCTTGACAATTCCAGATATTTTTCACAGGTATTTTAAGTTTTTCCAGGTATAGAAAAAACACATCGATATTATCTATATATCGGATAAAAAATAATTATATTTTCGATATTTTTTGTTTTAAATAAAAAATTAATTATGAACTTATGAAGAATGATGTAGAACTCAAGTCCACAGTCTTGTATACAGCGAAGCCTTGTTGGATGCAATCCTTACCGATATTCGAGAAAGAACGATGGACATTTCTAGAAGGGACTATTGCTTTCGAGATTCGGTATATCAAAATACCCTCAGACTTTGATTGTTTCTTCTCGAATGTACATATCGACGGTTCTAGAAATTTCAAGCAAGAGCCCTGCGTCCATCGAATCATACAGAACTTTCGGTCGAATCTTACAGAACTTTCGATCGGCCTTTCTAGGGTTTGAGCAGCTTACCCATAATAAGTTTTTAGAAGCTTGGACAATCCACTAGTTCAGCTTGGCTAACTATGTTTCCAGAAGCTTCGAGAACTCTGGGGAATCCCCCCATTCCACGAGCGTCTTCTATCGGTGGCAGTCTAAACTAAGTATTTTTCATATCTTCTACTTAAACCGTAAAATGGGTAATTACATTCATCTGATGTTATGAGCGTGGGGTTGGTAGATGTTAAGAAGCAATAAGAGGGTTCATTATAGTTTATGGTAGTTTTGAAAGTGGCGCATGTGACGTCATTCGAAACGCCATAAGAAAGTCCGTTGAGCCCTGCGCATTGAAAGCTTTTTATTTTGTAGGTCATGGAGTTTGCAAAGTGTTATGGCCTTCATATATTCGACAATTTTTCAGATATGCAAGAAATGAAGAAATGAAGAAACAATTTGTAATGGCAGCGTATATGAGCACATATGCGGCGCAATTCAGTGGGCTGCTGTTATTGCCCTAAGAATATTGCCATTATATAATTTTTATTCAACTAAAATAAAAAAATAATTTTAAAAATAATTAAAGTCAGGAAATTATAAAAAGATTATTTATGGACAAAGCCATATATACCTAAAAGTGAGGTGATTTTAAAATTTAAGGGTTGAAGTCCAAAAATCGGAGTGGATATTTTCCAGGAACGCAAAAATTTGAGAGTCCGTTTACACTGGCAAAATATCATAAAGATTATTGTCGACAAAGTCATATATAGGTCGCAGAGAGGGTTTTATTTTATAAGCTAAGGGTAGGAGCATGAAAATCGGAGTTGGTATTTTCGAGGAACCCCAAAAATCAGAGACTCGCTTGAAACTAAAAAATTCTAAAAAAGATTATTTTTTGACAAAGCCATATCGACGTGGCAGAGAGAGGTTGATTTTCGACGTTAAGGGTTGAAGCAGAATAATTGGACTGGGTATTTTTGAGGAGCCCAAAATTCAAAAAATCCATTGACATTAGAAAATTCTCAAAAAAATTATTTTTGGACAAAGCCGGATCTACCTGGTAGGGATGGGTTGATTTTAGAAGTTAAGGGTTGAAGCCCAAAAATCGGGGTGGGTATTTTCCAAGCGAACAAAAATCAGAAACTCATTTTAAAGTGGGAGATTCTCAAAAACATTATTTTTTGACGAAGCCATATCTACCTGGTAGACAAGGGTGAATTTTCAAAGCTAAGGGTTGAAGTCCAAAAATCGGAATGTAAATGTTCGAGGAGCCCAATAATCAGAGACTAGTTTGAAACTGGGAAATTCTCAAGAAGACTATTTTTTGACGAAGCCATATCTACCTGGAAGAGAGGGGTTGATTTTAAAATTTAAGACGTTGGCTCTAGAATATTCTCAAAAAGATTATTTTTTGACAAAGTTATAGCTACGTGGTAGAGAAGGGTTGATTTTAGAAGTTGAGGGTTGAAGCCAAAAATCGCAGTGGATACTTTTGAGGAAAACAAAAATTGGAAACTCCATTGGCTCTAGAACACTCTCAAAAAGATTATTTTCTGTCGAAGCCATATCTACCTGGTAGAGAGGGGTTTATTTTAATAGTTAAGGGTAGAAGTCCAAAAATCGAATTGGTTATTTTCTAGGTGCCCAGAAAGCAGCAACTTCATTGACATTGGGAAATACTCTAAAAGATTATTTTTTGATAAACTCATATCTACATATTAGAGAGGTGTTGATTTTAGAAGATAAGGGTTGAAGACCAAAAATCGGAGTGGGTATTTTCGAGGAACCCAAAAATCAGAGACTTCTTTGAAACTGGAAAATTCTAAACAGATTATTTTTTGACAAAGCCGTATCTACGTGCAGAGATGGGTTGATTTTAGAAGTTAAGGGTGAAGCCAAAAATCGAAGTGGATATTTTTGAGGAACCCAAAAATTGGAAACTCCATTGGAGCTAGAAAATTCTCAAAAAGATTATTTTTTGTCGAAGCCATATCTACCTGGCAGAGAGAGGTTGCTTTTAAAAGTTAAGGGTTGAAGTCCAAAAATTGAATTGGTTATTTTCTAGGATCCCAGAAATCAGCAACTTCATATACATTGGGAAATACTCTAAAAGATTATTTTTTGATAAGGTCATATCTACATCTTAGAGAGGTGTTGATTTTAGAAGGTAAGGGTTGAAGACCAAAAATCGAAGTGGGTATTTTCTAGGAGCACAAAAATCAGACCTCATTGACACTGGAAAATTCTCAAAAAGATTGTTTTTTAACAAAGTCATAGCTACATGGTAGAGAGGGGTTGATTTTAAAAGTTAAGGCTTGAAGCCAAAAAATCGGAGTGGGTATTTTCGGGGAGCGCAAAATGTTCTATGGAGTCCAGGATTTTTGGGCTCTTTAAAAAGACCATCATCGAAGTTTAAGTTTTTACTAATGTGTTGGTGTTTTGTGGATATTTCCACCTATGTAGATATCGCTTGTTTTTCAACACACACGACACGCACAAAAATCACGACGAAAAAAGTCCCAAGAGTTAATGCATGCAATTTTTGGCATCACTCTGCAGGTTTGTATTCGGATACAAATAAGTGGGATGTTTTTGTAACGATTAGGGGTGAAAAATAATTTTTCTACTCAGTAATGCTTTAAAAATATCGTTTTCAAAACTTTGTTTTTTGGTAAATAATAGCAAAAAACTATGTACTTTATGAGATTTTATTTTTCGTCAGTGGCACCGCTGACTTGTCTCACCTACATATTTTAATGTGTGATTAATTGAATATTTTATTCTACTTACAAACAGAATCACCAAA
>JAWWLR010005504.1:0-11891 GCA_035041075.1 Acraspis erinacei
GTAAAAACTTTTTTTTCGGACTCAGGGGGCCTCAAAACGTCGACATTTGATGGAATCCGCGAAAGTAATTTTTCACACAAAACCAATAACTTCTCATTATGATGAGAATGTAAAAATTTGTTTAAAAGATTTACAAAGATTTCGAACATTTCAAAGAGATTACCAAAATTTGAAAATATTTCATAAATTTTAATGATTTCAAATAAATACAAAAAAATTCACAAAGATATCAAAGAGTTCATAAAAATGTCATTATATTTCAAATTCAAAGATTTCGAAAATAGTACAGTAGGCCAGATTTCAAAGATTTTAAAGATTTCACAAAGATTTTAAAACTTCCAGAAGATTTCAAGGATTTTTAAATATTTTAAAAAGGGCACAGTAATCCAAATTTGTATGATTTCAAAACATTTCAAAGATTTACAACGATTTAAAATTTTTTTAGAAGATTCCAATTATTTAAAACATTTCACAAATATTATTAACTTTTCACAAATATTTAAAACATTTGACAAAGAATTCAAGGATTTCAGAGGATTTCACAAAGATTTAAAATTTTTAGTGAATACAAAAGATTTTACAAATATTTTAAAAATATCATACAAATTTCACAAAGATTTCAAATTTAAAGATTTCAAAAAGGGTACAGTGCACCAGACTTCAAAAATGGCAAAGGTTTGAAACGATTTTATATTTGTTTAGAAGATTGCAATGTCTTAAAATATTTCAAGGATTTCAAAGATATTTACAAAATTTTAAGAGATTTAAGAGGATTTCACAGAGATTTAAAATATTTTAAAGTTTTCAAATTATTACAGAAGATTTCATAAAGATTTAAAATTCAAATATTTAAAAAGGGGTAGAGTACACCAGATTTAAAATATTTTAAAACATATTTGAGATTTTAAACGATTTCAAATTTGTTTAGAAGATTTTAAAGAGTTTACAATGATTTTAAAACTTTCAGAAGATTTCAAGGATTTTAAATATTTTAAAAAGGGTACAATACAGCAGATTTATAAGATTTCAAAGTATTTCAAAGATTTGCAACGATTTCAAATTTGTTTAGAAGATTTAAAAAAATTTCAAATATTTTAAACATTTCACAAAGATTGTAAAAAATTTTACGAGTAGTTCAAGGATTTCAGAGATTTTGCCAAAATTATTTAATGTTTAAAATTTAAAATATTTTAATGATTTCAAATGGAATACAAAAGATTTTGCAGAGATTTCATAAACATGTCATAGATTTGCAAAGATTTCAAATTTGTTTAGAAAATTTCAAAACATTTTAAAATTTGCAGATGATTTTAAATATTTAAAAAATATATAAATAAATAAATAAATACAGAAAATTGCACAAATATTTAAAAGATTTAATAAAAATTTGATTAAGATTTCAAATGTAAAGATTTCAAAAAATGTATGGTACCCCAGAGTTCAAAGATTTCAAAACATTTGAAAGATTTTAAACATTTTAAACATTTTAAAACTTTCAGAAGATTTTAAGGATTTTAAAATTGGTATAGTAAACCAGATTTTTAAGATTTCAGAACTTTTCAAAGGTATTTGCAACGATTCAAATTTGTTGAGAATATTTCAAAAGATTTCAACAAAATTGATTGATTTCAAATGTATAACAAAATTTCACAAACATTTCAAAGGTTTCATAAAAATTGTATTCAGATCTCAAATTCAAAGATTTCAAAAAGGTTACAGTAGACCAGATTTCATAAAATTCAAAATTTTTTAAGTTTTTAAATGATATGAAATTTGTTTAGAATATTTCAAAAGAGTTTACAGAGATTTTAAACATTTCACAAAGATTGTAAAACTTTCAACATTTCAAATATTTTAAACATTTTCCAAACATTTTATAAAGAATTCAAGGATTTCAGAGATTTTGCCAAAATTTGCAGAGATTTTACAAAATTTCAAAGATTTAAAATATTTTAATGATTTCAAATGAATAAAGAAGATTTTGCAAAGATTAAAAAAAGGGTACAGTATACCAGATTTCAAAGATTTTAAAAAATTTCCAAGATCTGCAACGATTTCAAAATTGTTTAGAAGATTTCAATGATTTTAAACATTTCACAAATATTTCAAAGATTTTGCCAAAATTTTAAGAGATTTCCCACGATTTCAAATATTTTAACGATTTCAAATGAACCCAGAAGATTCCAAAAATACTTCACACATTTAAAATTCCAAGATTTTAAAACATTTTTTAGATTTTAAAGATTTTAAATTTTTTAGAAGATTTCAAAAGATTTAAAAGATTTTAGAATGATTTTAAAACTTTCAGAAAATTCCAAGGTTTTTAAATATTTTAAAAAGGATATTGCTAAGATTACTAAGATTTCGGAACATTTCAAACATTTGCAACGATTTCAAATTTTGTTAGAAGAATAAATTTGAGATTTCAAAACATTTGAATGATTGCAAACAAACACAACAGATGTCATAAACAAAGATTAAAGAAATATTTCAAAGATTGCAAAATTTTTCATAATGATTTCATGGGTTTTAAATATTTTACCATACATTTAAAAGCATTCAAATATTTGAATGATTTAAAATAAATACCAAATATTTCATAAGGATTTAATATTCAAAGATTTCAAAAAAGACACTATACAGCAGATTTCAAGATTTCAAAACATTTTGAAGATTTTAAACTATTTCAAATTTGCTTAAAAGTTTTTAAATGATTTCAAATTTGCTTCAAAGATTTCACAAAGATTTCAAAGATTTTACCAAAATTTTAAGAGATTTTAAATAATTTAATGATTTCAAAGGAATCCAAAAGATTTGACAAAGATTTCATAAAAATGTCATTGAAATTTCAAATTCAAGATTTAAAAAAGGACACAGTAGACCAGATTTCAAAGATTTCAAAATTTTTAAAGATTTTGAACGATTTAAAATTTGTTTAAAAGATTTCAAAGATTTTAAATATTTCATACAGATTTTAAAACCGCCAGAAGATATCAAGGAATTTAAATATTTTAAAAGGGCATAGTAACCCAGATTTGTAAGATTTCAGAACGTTTTAAATATTTGCAACGATTTCAGATTTGTTCAGAAGATTTAAAAGATTTAAAATATTTTACAAATATTTCCAAACATTTCACAAAGATCTCAAAGATTTGTCCAAAATTTTAAGAAATTTCGGAAGATTTCAAATTTAATGATTTCAAAAATGGTACCATAGATTTCAAAACATTTTAAAGCTTTTAAACATTTTAAACGATTTCAAATATCTTTAGAAGATCTCGACAGATTTCACAATATTTTCAAATAGTGTACATAAATTTTGAACGTTTGATAAAGATTTTAAAACTTTCAGAAGATTTTAGGGATTTTAAAATGATTATAGTAAACCAGATTTCTAAGACTTCAGGATTTTTCAAAGATATTCGCAAAGATTTAAAATTTGTTGAGAAGATTTCAAAAGATTTCATACAGATTTCAAATTTTTAATCATTACAAATGAATACAAAAATTTCAAAAATATTTCAAAGGTTTCATAAAAATGTCATTAAGATTTCAAATTCAAAGAATTGTAAAAGGGTACAGTAGACCAGATTTGATAGATTTCAAAATTTTTAAAGATATTAAAAGATTTAAAATTTGTTTAGAGAGATTTCAAAGTTTTTAAACATTTCAAAAACGTTTTAAAAGTTTCAGAAGATTTCAAGGATTTTAAATATTTTAAAAAGGGTACAGTAAAGTAGTAAACTAAATTTCTAAGATCTTAAAACATTTCAAAGATTTCCAACTATTTCAAATTTGCTTAGAAGATTTCAAAAGATTTTAATTATTTTAATGATTTGAAATGAATACAGAAGGTTTTACAAAAATTTCAAAAAGGATACATTACACCAGATTTCAAAGATTTCAAGACATTTAAAACGATTTCAAATTTGTTTTGAATATTTCAAAAGATTTCACAAAGATTTAGATCATTTCACAAATGTTTCAAAATATTTCACAAATATTTCAAATATTTCAATGAACAGAGAATATTTTAAAAGTATTTTAGAGAACATGAAAAATTCAAAGGTTTCAAAAAATTTCAAAGATTTGCAACGATTTCAAATGTATTTATTTATTTATTTTGAAAAATTATAAGCCCAACAGTCAGTGGCTACAATGAAAATGATCGTACAGTAATATTTCCAATACGTGGACCAATAAGAATTTCAAAGATAATTATTAAATGGTATATTTTGAGACAGTCGAATTATATAATTAGTAATCACAACTAATAACGTAGATTTTTCACATAGTTCGACAATTTGACAGTGCTTGACAGCCCAGTGGCCAAAAGATTAAGGATATCTTAGAGACGTATTTAGGACATCTTTAAGACATTGGACGTCTTAGAGATGTGGATTGGACTGACATAGGACGTCCTAGGAACGTCCCAAGGACGCTCAAATTAAACGATATAAATAGCGGAATAAAAAAAATTATTTTATTAAATAAACTCACCTTGACTGTATTTTCTTTGTTGTATTTTATTATGTTTCAAAACCAACAAGCATTTTCTTTCGATAAAGATATTTTTTTCAACTGTCACTTTCACTGTCACAGAATAATAAATTTCTATTATTGTCCATATTTTTTTTTAGTTTTTCTTTTGTTTCATAAATTTTTTAATAAGCAAGATATTACTTTTTAATGATATTTTGTTATTTCATAATATGTTTAAACCATTTATAATTGTTTATGTCCATCATCTTTTGAAATAAACTTAATAATTTGCAACTTTTCTCTACATTTTTTAACTTTTCTTCGAATTTGTAGGTATAATGTGATAAGAATTTATCAAAAATTAACTTATTCTTATTTAATAATTTTTAAAATTATTTTTTGCTCTTTAGTTATGAAGATATAATTATGGAAATAATAAGCTATGTACATCGACAAGAATCGGTGTTTAAACAGTAGTCATTTTCAACTTTTTTCTGAAGTTTTCTTGCACTTTAATCTCTTACCTTTTTTTTTATTGCGCACCGCAATAAAAATTATCAATAACTACTTCAAGGACAAAATTATATTCAATACTCTATAATCTATATTAGCCTAGCATTAGAGAACTTTTTTGACCGAATGTAAAAAATGTTTTCAAATTGTTTCTTACCGAAAAAATGGTAGACAATTTTTTTAAACGTTTTTTTTCTATGATTAAGATATTTAACTTTTCCTTTATGATTTTAATAAGAGATTTCACACTTTTCCGCAATCCGAAGGAAAAATTTCAAAATATTTGAAAATTAACAAAATGTGGCGATATTTCTGAAGATGAAAAATTCTTATTTTCTTGAAAAAACAGACACGTGATATAAGAAAAGTTTGATATAGTGTTCCTGTTAAAGAAAATTTTTTGCGAAATATTGAAAAGCATTTAAAGAAATTTTTGTAGATCTTTTTAAAGAGAAAACAATTTGCTGTGAACGCTTTTTTCGAACTGCGTATATTTTTCGAAGAAAATGAGATTTCTTATTGAATTTCAGCAAAATCATAGGTTTTTGTTTAATTTTCAACACTTTTTCAATTATAGGTCGGATTATGAAAAAGTGTAAAATCCCTAGCAGGAATAAAAAACGAAAAATTTAATATATTCTTTATTTAAAAAAAAAAATATAACAATAAAAAAAATTGCCAAAATTGGGTTAAAAACTTTTGTTTCAATTGCTATCAATTTTGGGAAAAAATTTAACCCAAATCTTTCAAATTTTTTTAGGGGATTTCAAAAGATTTGAAAGATTTTACATAGATTTTGGAACATTTCACAAAGATTCAAACATTTTAAAAACATTTGAAAAGATTTCAAAAATTTTAATGATTAAAATGAATAAAAAAAAAATTCGAAGATTTCAAAATTTTTTAAGATTCTAAACGATTTAGAAGATTTCATAGATTCATATATTCACACATTTCATGTTTGAAATTTTTAATTATTTCAAATTTGTTTAGAAGATTTCAAAATATATCAAAGATTTTACAATGATTTTAAAACATTCAGAGGATTTTAAGGATTTTAAATATTTTAAAGAGGCATAATAAACCAGATTTCTAAGATTTCGGCACATTTCAAAGATTTTTAATATTTTAATTAATACAATAAATTTCTTAAATATTTTAAAGGTGTCATACAGATTTCATACAAATTTCAAAATCAAAAATTTGTGTTGAATTGTTCTATTCACTTCGGCATTTGTAAAAAGAAGGTTTAAAAAGAATTTTTTGATGGATTTCATGAATTTTAAATATTTTCCCATAATTTCAAAAGATTTCAAATATTTTAATGATTTTAAAGGAATACCAAATATTTCATAAGGATTTCATATTAAAATATTTCAAAAAGACACTGTACACCAGATTTCAAAGATTTCAAAACATTTTGAAGATTTTAAACAATTCCAAATTTTTGTAGAAGATTTTAAACGACTTCAAATTTGCTTAGAAGATTTCAATAGGTTTCACAGAATTAAAATATTTTACCAACATTTTTAAATATTTCAAGGGTTTCAATAATTTATATTGAATACAAAATATTTCTAAAAAATTTCATATAATCATACAAAACTCATAAAAATTTACAAAAGGATACAGTAAACCAGATTTTAGAGATTTCAAGACATTTTAAAAGATTACAAACATTCAAAAGATTTTAAAACTTGCAGAAGATTTCAAAGATTTTAAATATTTTAAAAAGGGTATAGTAAACCAGATTTCTAAAATTTCAGAACATTTTAAAGATTTGAAACGATTCCAAATTTTTTTAGAAGATAATAAAGATTTTAAATATTTGAAAGTATTTCACAAAGATTTCAAAGATTTGGCCAAAATTTTAAGAGTTCAGAGGACTTCATTAAGATTTCAAATTCAAAATTTTCAAAAAGGCTACAGTAGAACAGATTTCAAAGATTTCATTTTTTTTAAAGATTTTAAAGAATTTCAAATTTGTTCCAAAGATTTTAAACACGAAGATTTTAACACATTCAGAAGATTTCAAGGATTTTAAATATTTGAATGATTTCAAATGAACACAGAACAGTTCACAGAAATTTCATAATTATTTAAAATTCAAAGAATTAAAAAAGTATTCAAAGATTTAAAAAATCGATACAACAGATTTCAAAGATTTTAAAACATTTTTGGGATTTTAAACGAATTCGAATTTGTTTAGTAGATTTCAAAAAATTTCAAAGATTTTACAATGATTTTAAAACTTTCAGAAGATTTCAAGGATTTTCAATATTTTAAAACCAGATTTCGGAAAATTTCAAAGATTTGCAACGATTTCAAATTTGTAGGCAGAGATTTCAAATATTTTAAATATTTCAATTGAATACCGAAGATTTTACAAAGATCTCAAAAAGGATGCAGTACATCAGATTTCAAAAATTTCAAACCCTTTTAAAAAGATTTCAAATTTGTTTAAAATATTTCACAAAGGTTTTACAAGATTTGACAAAGATTTTGAATATTTCACAAATATTTCAAAACATTTCACAAAGATTTTACCACAATTTCAAATATTTTAATGAATACGAAAGATTTTACACATATTTTAAAGATATGATAAAAATTTCATCAAGATATCAAAAGTTTTCAAATATTTGAAAATTATTTTAACACTTTCAGAAGATTTAATGATTTAATTTTTTATTATTTCCAATGAATACAAAAGATTTGGCAAAGATTTTAAAGATTTTAAACTAATTCAAATTTATTTAAAAGCTTTTACAAATATTTTAAAGATTTCATCAAAATTTCATAGAGATATCAAAAGAATACTAGAATTTAAAAAAACAGATTTCAAAAATTTGAAGTTGAAGATTTTTGAGAAAAAAGCGTTTTCAGTTAATCCACTGTAAACAAATTAATGAATGATTTCTAAATTGGAACTGTAGATCGAGTATAAAAAATAGAAGATCAAGTGATTTTACGAGACGCTTTTCTTCAATTTAAAATTTAAAGTTTAAATCCTGTTTAAATATTATTTCAGTTTATAAGACATATTCCATTTTTCACCCAATCAATTGGAATTTTTCCATTAAAAAAAATAACAATTTTGTAATTTTAAGCAATATTTAACTATTAATTTTAAAAAAGAAAACAGAATTAAATATTTAATATTAAACAATTAGAGACTAAATTTTTTGAAATTATTTGAAATAAATCATTTTTAATTAAAAGCTCGAAAGTGTTCCAAATTGAACAATTTTATTATAACATTAAAATATATTTTGGTTTCAAATTTGTATTTGTATAATAATAAATTGAAGCAAGTGGTTAAATTTTAATTTGCTAATTTAAATTTAAAAGATAACTGCAAAGATGAATAATCAGGAAATCTGAAAGAGCTTCTTTCAGGACTTTTTCTGGTAACCACTAAGGTGCTCGAAAAGAAAGTATTTTTTTATTTTCATTAATCGAAGATTCATCTTCATTAAATAAATTTTCAGCCAAAAATGATATAAATACATTTTAAGTAAAATTTAATTTTCAACCAAAAAGAAACAAGTTTTCCACAAAATTGTTTAATTTTTCACCTAAAAAATTAATTTTCAACCAAGAAGATTAATTTTCTACCAAAAAAGAGGAATTTTTAACAAAATACATCAATTTTAATTTTTTAACGAGAATGACGACGTCAATAAAATATATAAGTTTTCAACCAAATAATTCTGTTTTTAACTGAAAAGGATTATTTTTGAAACTAAAACTCAATAGAAATCTTGAAAATAAAAAAAATGTCCGTCCAATTGAGAAACAAAATTTAAACTAAAATTTCGGTAAAAATCATCCCTTCCAACTCAATATAAATGATGAAAACAAAAAAAGGTCCTCTAAAAAATCAGAAGAAATTGAAAGAGAACATTTTCTCACTTCATGTTTGATTTAGAATTGTTTATTTTAAATCAACAGTAAAATATTGCTAAATATTTAAGAAAAATCATTTTTACAAGTTAGAACATAAAAAAAAATTACTAAAAAAAAATTACCAAAAAAAAATTACCACAGTTATAGCATTCACAAATTCCAAAAATCAAACGGAAATTAACATTTTAGGCCATATAACGTACGATATGAAAAAAGTGAAGGAAAAAAACGTTGCATTTTTAACACCCTACCCCTAAAAGATTATTGTAACAACTTTATGGATTTTGTTAAAAAATCGAAAATTCTAATTTTGACAGCATGAAAAATATTGAAAAATCCAAAATTCCAGTTTGCGGTCAAACTATGCAAAATACGGAAAGTATGAGTAGACAAGAATTCTGCATTTGAAAAGGATCTTCAAATTTCTTATCATTTAATAATCTTGAAAAACAATATTAAAAAACAACAAAAAAACTTTTGGACAAACAACACAGGCTATGAAAAAAATGAATAGAAAAAATTTGTCTTCCAATATAAAAAAGCTACAAATTTATCATGAAGAATTTGTTGATAGGATGCTTAGTTTTTGTTTTAATTTTAAAAAATAACATTAAAAATTATAAATTAAATTTGAAATTGATTTTTTAAATTATATAAATGCTATAACTCTGAAAAATTTCATTTTATCAAAAAAAGTCATGAGGATAAATTGTTTGGCTTTCTGAGTAATATCAACAGCCGTACATGAAAGTTTTAAATCTAAAAAAATTGGTTGCAATAATTTTGAAAATGCTCTAACTTTTTGCATTTTTACCCAAAATGGTTGTTATCTTGTTTACGGACGGAAAGACAGACAGACGCCATCGTAAAAACTTTTTTTCGGACAATTCTAATACTTTCTCAATCATAAATGATGAGAATGTAAAAAAAACAATTTTGTTATTAAAATTTTCAATGAAACTTGTGACTTTTTCCATAAATTTATCATTTTTATATTTTCAATGTTATTTTGCACGATTTAAACCAAAAATACGCATCCCAGCGTAAAGTGGCTCGAAGAAAATTTGTAGATATAATTTATAGGAAAAATTGTATTAGTTAAAATGTTATTGTAGCTTATATCGTTTTTCAAAAATTTATAGTTTTTCATTTTGAATGAATTCTTAGAACATAAGTTTATTACTATCATTTTTCCAAAGATTTGATTTCTTAATTATCAATGTTATTTTTCACGATAAAAACAAAAACTACGCATTCTATCAAAAAATGAATAATAACAATTTATAGATTTTTTGGGGGTGAACAAATTTTCCCCTTTATTTTTTTCTTAGCTTGCGTCCTTTGTCTAAAAATTTAATTTTTCTATTTTAAATGCTGTTTTTTTACGGATAAAGCAAAAACTACACGCCTTATCAAAAGGTGAATAATAAAAGGTTTGTAGACCATTTTTTGGACTATGAGTTTGACCGAAAAATGGAATTTTTGATTATTTTTTTTTGCTGTCAAAATTTAAATTTTCAATTTTTCGAAAAAATTCTAAAAGGTGGTATACTAATCTTGTAGAGACTTAAAAAAAGTAACTTTTTTCTTTTATCGTGCAATATTTAGCTTAAAATGTTCAATTTAGTTTATTTTTTAAATTTTGTAAGTGCTATAACTCTGGTAACTTTTTTTTAAATAGAGGAAAGTCATCAGTAGAAAATGTTCATCTTTTCAAGTACCGTGAATAACCGTACAGTGAATGTTTGAATCTTGGAAAAAAGTGGTCTAAAAATTTTTAAATGCGCTTACTTTTTGAATTTGTATCCAAAATGGCTGGCTAATGAACTTGACCTTCAGTTTTTGACACTAAAAGAGTGCACCAAAGGCCAATCAAATAGAATTTTTTACAAAAGTATCGTGCTCACAGACAGACGTACAGACAGACATTTGTAAAAACTTCTTTTTCGGGGTCAGGAGGTCTCGAAAGGTGGACGTCCGGCAAAAACTGGAGGAGGGGGTCGAATTTAACACAAAACTTCACTGATGATAATGTGAACATTTTTAAACCAAAACATTTATATTTTTAATAATCAATAAAATCTTCTCTTTTTCCTAGAAGGAAGCTAATGAACCTCTATGATCGCTGGTATATGATTATAGATATAAAAATAAAAATATCAATTTTCAGGAACAGTCCAAATGAATTTGATCCAATTCCATCAAATCGAATTCCACAGTACCCTATACCGGAAGAACTTGCTACAGTATTGAAAAAAAATGTTAAAACATATCCAGGAATTTCATCTAAAAGCCTGGAATGGCTCAACACCCTTGGAAAATTATCCGATGTAAAATACATCCAAAACGAAAATTATTTAGAAACTTTAAAAGTTCTGCTTTACTTGGAGGAATATTACAGTAAAAAATCGTCGGAACAGATTTTCATAACCACAATTAATCGAGCAGAAGACTCTCTTGATCCAAATCAGTTCGATATCGAAATTCCTCGCAGAATGTCAAATAAAAATTTACAAGAGTATTTAATGCCCGAAGACGCCATAGAAGTCAAAGCAGTTGGAAATCCCAGGAAATACAAATTATTTGTAGCGACAGTGGAGCCAGGTTTCATAACCGTTAAATCAATATCTGAGTATGTGAAAAATAAAAATTTTTATATAAAATTAGATAATTTTGCAACTTTCGAACAAGTAGTTGGGTTTAAAAAAAAGAACTTTGAACCAATGAAATAAATTTTTAGCAAAGTAATTTAATTTTTGTCCGACGCCCCTTGAAAATGCGCTATTGCATGCACGTGAAGCAGGCGTAATGTGGCTACTTACATCCCAGCGGCCTTAGCATATGTGCACTTCGCCGCCGGGCCAATATGAAACTTTACGCCCGCTACAAAAACAAGTTTACGCCCGTTACACATGTACTGCACTACGCAAATGGGACGCTCGGCAGAAGTGGTAATATCATAATATGATGTACATTAAAGTGCTTTT
>JAWWLR010005514.1:0-11889 GCA_035041075.1 Acraspis erinacei
GTTCAACGCATTTGGTCCGTTGTTTTCCCCTCAGCTTTTAACGAAGTGAAGTTAGCTGGTGGTTGAAGTGAAAATACTTAATTATATATGTAGACCGTAATGACTTTTTCTATAAATCCTGGCTTGAGTTAAAATGTCGAGGGCAATGACTAACCGAACATTTGGAAGTTGCATTAGGAAGTTATAATTTCATTATAAGTGACTCGTACGCACTGTTAAATGAAAGACAGTTGAAAATTATGTAAATATTATTCCAATTAGTTTGCTTATTAACAATTATTTAGTCTAATATCGCAAAGCAAAAAATTGCTTTGACAGGTGTCCAGGTGCCTGGCAGGGTGGTTTAGCACTCCCACGAAGGAGCATAAGGACAACCTACACTCAGAATACTTGGACGCGAGAATTCGGATTCAGTTACTTTTCATCGCTCGTAGCGCCTCTTGCGCAAAAATTCTAAACCCTTCATTTTTAACAATACGGAAGTTGTATTGTCATGGCAACTGATAAACAAAAACAGTGGCACTTTTGTTGAACTTTCCATAATTTGCATTCGAAATTTCTTCAATTTGGCACATTTAAAATGGAACAAATGACATTTGATGTCAAAAATCATCCAATTGACTGTGCTAGTGCAATAGAAGTTATCTTTCTCAACCCTGTCTCCTTTTTCTTTTTTTTCTAACATAGCTTGTGGATACGCAACCATCAATGTAGCAGCACCCCATTTTGCACACACAAAAGCGACTCACTTCTATTACAGTCCATCTACTTTCACGACAAACACAACCAAACGACGACAAGCATGTGCGTTGTTTGTTTAAACCCGGCTTACTATGTAGGAAACGCGAAGAGAATATACATCTGATCCAAGGTTATATACTATGAGTTTATTTCGTCAACGATGACATTAATAGCAGGTATTTTTCCCGGCGAAGCAGATGTTTTTTCTGTATTAGTATTTTTTGGTTTAAAGTTTTTGACGGCTGGTGTTCTATTGGATAGTGGTTTGCTTACCACTGACGTTCTTGACGTCTTAGTGCTTCCTTTGCGAGAAGTGATTACATGATGGTCACTGCAGGTGCTGGTGGAGGCGTCATCGACGTGATTGGCGAGTTTCCGCTTCTTGCTCCTGGAGGTGATTTCGGAGAAGTTATTCATATCGTCGTGATCCATTCCGATGATGGTAGCTCTAGTCGCGCTTCTACTTCCTGCTGGGCAGGATACTAGTTTCGAGCTCTGTGAAATTTGCCTCACAGAGCAAAAATTTCTTGATCGATCCATTTAATGCGCCTGATAGACCAAAATCTATCAATCTATCATGAGCATCAAACAATCTAACAAGTTTTAAGTAATAAAGTACTCAGGACAAACTCTCACGTAGTCTACAGTGAACGAAAATTCAGAACGAATGATCTTCCAATGTTCTGCGATGTTTCATTTCAAGTTGAAGCATTCTTATATCCTTAGCGATTATTCTCAGTTGCGAGTAGTGTAGGAATAGCGCTGGCAACCCACCAAATGCGGAACTAATACTATCAATGGGTCTGCGCGGATGATGGGGCATTATTAGCGGGAAATTTAAATTAGTATCCTACAAAGTTTAAAGATGATATCAGTTACAGCTTCCAAATCTAAATGAACTTAAAAAAATTTTAATTGTTAGCACATACCTTTATTCAACAATATTTAAGCAATGCTCCGAAAATACTTTATTGACCTAAACAATTATTGAAACATAAACAGTAATGGTAAATTATAGCGAGAAGAAAATAATTCAATGATTGTATTAATTCCATTGCATCCAGACAGAGCAACCTATAGCCGGTTTTACTTTAATTTCAATACTGTGCATGTCTTGAACAGTTTACTTCTAAACTAATAACACCAATCGGAGAGATGCAAACAGAATGTTCAAGGACCGAATTTATTTCAAATCAGACAGGGTTCTACATTTGAAATGGCAGAATCTCTACGGGCTGAGATATGCCGTTTTTAGAATAAATTAGGCGATGTGTAGTTTTCCAATTTGTAAATAAAAGTTTCACAGGAAAATTTAAAAAAGGTTTAAATTGAAAAAAAATCGATTTTCTCAACAAAAGAAACCATCCTTAAATTTTTTTGTCATTTTTTTATTTATTTAATTTGTACTTTGATAAGAAGGATATCTGATGAATTTAATGCTGGCTAAGTAAATTTTTTGCCAAGGAGACGAAATTTAAGATGAAAGTTTGGATGTCTAATACAGTTATAACTCTTATTATCTTGAGATGACTATTTTTGATAAAATAAAAATTTACAAAGTTATAGAATTTTCAAAATCCTAAAAAGCAAACGAAAATGAACATTTGAAGCCAAAAAATCATGTTAGGGGAAAAATTCAAGAAAAGGAAAATGTTACTTTGCATGGCCCTACAAGAATGTCCTAACAAATTTATGAATTTTGTTTTAAAAAAATCCAAAATTCAAATTTTGAATGCACTCAAAATAATGAATATTTTCATTCTTATTCATAATGAGAAGACATTGATTTTATGTGAAAACTGACTTTCAAGGATTTCATCAAATGTCGACGTTTTGAGGTCTCCTGAGTCAGACGAAAAAGTTTTTACGTCGGTGTCTCTCTGTCTGTCGTCATTGTTGTTGTCATTATTGTCGTCTGTATACCGGATAACTTTTAAAAGACTAATCGGGGCATAGGTAAGTGTATTTTTCTAACAAGAGCTTTTTAAAACATTTTAGATGTTTTTTGGTGGAAACACTTTAATCTTTTCAATTTTTTTCTCGTCTCTTCTATCGTTTTTCTAAACATTTAATTTGCTTATTTTTAAACTTACTTTTTACGATTGAAAGTAAATTTATTCATCTTTTCTAAGAATTATAAATGAAAAATTTGTAGATCCTTTTTGCGTGAAACAACATTTATCAATTTTTTTCTTTTTTCATTCCTTGCGTCGTTTTTCGAAAAGTTTAGTTTTTTTAGTTTTAATGTTATTTTTCACGATTAAAACAAAAACTACGCATTCTATTACGCATTCTATTAACAGTATTGAATAAAATATTTGTAGCTCATCTTTGGGAAAGCCACTTTTGTTCAATTGTTTTTTTGTAGCTTGTGTAGTTTGTACACAAATTTAATTTTTTATTTTGAATGCTCTCTATTTACAAATAAAACGAAATAATGTAAGCTATCATAAATTGATTAATCAAAAAATTTGTAGATCTTTTTCGGGTGCACAATTTTTGTCTTTTCATCCTTTTTCACATCTTCCATAGTTTGACCGCAAAATAGAAGTTTTGATTTTTCATTATCTTCTTGACTTTTTTATACCATGCGCTGTTTGGCTTCAAATGTTCATTTTCGTTTGTTTTTTGGAATATTTAAAATGCTATAACTCTGGTCATTTTTGTTCTTCAAAGAAAAAAGTAATAAAAATGAATTTTTCGTCTTTTTGAATAATATCTATAGCCATGCAAAGAGCTTAAAAATTAAAGAAAGTGGTCTCAAGAAGGTTGAAAATGCTCCCAATTTTTGAAATTTCATCCAAAATGGCTGGTAAACGATATTACCCTTGAATTTAAGACACCAAAAGAGCCAAATGGCCAATTAAATCTGTAAATTCTTTAGAATATTATCCTGCTAACAAACTAAAAATATACAGACACACTTTCTAACAAAGGAACAGACAGATAGATAGACACACGTTCGTAAAAACCCGTTTTTTTATTCAGGGGGTTTCAAAGCATGGAAATTTGACAAAAACGAGTTGGGTCAAATTTTGCACGAATCTAATACCGTCTGTGGTGAGAATGTAAAAAATAACTGTCATTTTCACTGTTTAAAATTTCAAGAATTTAAAGACCGTGGATAATCAATATTTAGTTCTTCTAGGAAAATTGGAATTGATATGATTTCTGCTTGGAAAATTTTTTAATAATAAATTCAAACTTAAAGCGTTGAAAATAAAACAACTGGAGACACGGTTTGAAATTAAAGTAGCGGAGGCATAGATAATAACCCTACATTGGATAATCATTATTTAAAATTCTAAAGCAAAATACATGATTAGTTTAATGCAATTCATAATTTAGACAACATACATGTTAAAGCATCAAAACGAAAAATAATTAGTTTTCTTTTATTTGTGCTTACAATGAATGATTTTCCATATTAGGATAATTATCTACTGTAGGCCTCTCTTCGATATTCGTAAATGAGGATACTAAAATTAAGTAATTAAACATTCAATTTAATTTCAACTTTTTTAGCCATTATTTGAAGAAATGACCGTCCCAATTGAATTTTCTTTACTTCCGCCTTCTGGAAGACACAATATTTTATTATTTCTATTAGTTTTGGATGCAGGCGCTTCAACGAAAAAAGGCAAATCGATCAAAGCAAAAGAAGAGGAAGTGAAAGAGATGTTCGAGAAAAAAATGTACCCTAATTTAGGAGTGCCGCACTGGTTGTCAGAATTAATATCATCAATTTCTGCAGAAATTACACATGAGCCAATCCACGAAAATGCCGAAAATGCAGAAAAAACTTTTCTGCCAATCAAGAATGATAAAAAAATGCCAATTTTAGTATGTATGATCATTTTTCAGCAGGAAAGTTTGATCTACAAACATATGATATGAATTAACATTATAAAATTTCTAACAAATGCATCCTACGTCTACGGTAAATAATATGCAAAGGAATATATATACCATTGAAAACTAAAAGATTAATTCTAAAATGTAAGAGACAGTCTTAGAAAAATTTTTAATTAGGAAATTGAACCCTCATTGATAAAAAATAAATCATTCTCCTTTTTCTATTTATAGGCAAATTCCCGGTCATTTTCTTAATATTTCCTACCCTGTTCAGTTGGCTCTCTCCATTTCGCTTAAATTATCCAAATTCTATTTGTCCTGACCATTTTAATTAAAAATCCAATTTTTTCACTTTCCTACCTCATGGATCTGAATGAGCTGAGAAAGTAAAAATCATGTTAATATATTATTCCAGAAAAAAATTTAGTGGAATCTCTAAACAAGTGTTCAAAAATAAAATAAGATTGATGTCAATATTTTTTCACTAAAAATATCGAATTTAGGGGGCGGCTTTTGGAAAATTCGAAATATATTTGTTTTGTGCAGCCTAATAGAAATCCCACAAATAATCGAATTTCGCGATTTTTGAATGATCCAAAAATTTGCAAACCAAAACCTATCTTTTTCCTGTTTAAATCATTGAAGACGTGTTTAATCTTTGTCGTCTGTGAGACTTGTCTTTTCTTGCAGTTATCTTTTTAAACTTGCAAAAATATTCTTTTGAAATAACCAACTCTTCCTTATTAACAACAAAAGATTTCAAATTTTTTCAATTATTTATCGCGTACATCCTCTTAAAGATAGCCCCAGTGCATTTAAGAAAAAGTATAAAAAGGAATTTTAACCTCAGTAAAGCATCATTCTTTCAACAGTTTTAGAAGTGTCTTAAAATCCTCTAACTTTGAATTCAAGATGATGAAAATGAAAATATCTGTCTTGTTTCTGACTCTGCTAGTAATGGTAATCTCACGAAAACTCTTATTGCTGATCGTGAAAGTATCAAGAAATTTCTAATGAAGCGATCTATAAAACTATGTGTTGTTAAGAAATATATATTATATTTTATTATAGAAATGTTTGCAATATTCAGTATTATATTACGTGTTATAATAATATTGTCCTTTATTGATGATATAATAATTATCCCTTTCAGAACTACTCATTGCACGTACATGGAAATTTAGATGAATCTTCTCCGCATCTTACAAATATGCCAGATCCAGTTATAAACAAAGTCTTCTGGACACCCAGTCCCACTGATAGTGCCGACTGCTTCTCAGAATCTCCTTCGGATTCTTCGTCGGATTCTTCAAGTTCTTCAGGTTCTGATTCAGATGAATCATCAGACTCGTAATAGTGGTAACCCTTAAAAACCGGGAAAGATTCGGAAAGCAAAAACTTACAATACACGATATAAAATCTAAATTCATTATCCTGATATATCAGAGATGTTAGTTTCAATGTAATAAATAAATAATTGTATGCATCCTTACAAAATGAATTTAGTTATTTAAATCATTGCCTAAATAATTTATGTAGGAAAAGGCTGTACAACAGGATGGATCAAAAACGCTTCTTTTTGTTAGAGGGCTACGATCCCCCATTTCATTCCAAATCCGAATAGAAAAATTTCCTAATTAAATTTTTATTTTATTTTAAGAGGTGCCGGTTTTGACGGGAAAGTATAGAAGCTTGTAGCGAATTATCGAATGAAGAATTTCATGTATCAGACATTATAGGTGAGACACTCTTAACACACCCCCACGAGTACCTTAAAACTACCCTTAAAACCAAACATGTCAATTCTTCATTAAATCGATTTTTTGAGCATTTTGTTCTGGTATTTTTTATTTAAAATGATTATTATCTGTCTAGTAGAATATTTATTAACATTGTCTAATTAATTTATAATTATTTAAACAAATGGAATTTGTTTAAAGGTTTTTTTTAGCAAATTCGTTTTTTTCATTTAAAATTATTGTTATTAGTTTAGTGGAACATTAAATAACATTAGTTCATTCATTTTTAATATTTTTAGCAAATGAAATTTGTTTAATTAATTTTTTTTTTGAAAATTCGATTTCTTCCTTAAAAATTATTACTGTTGGTCTATTGGAATATTTATTAATGTTAGTTCATTAATTTTGAATTATTTAAACGGATTATTAGTTAAAAATAAATATTATATTATTGTTTCAACAATTGAAAAACATTTGAAAATAAATTCATGCCACATAATAAAAATAAACTGCCAATTCAACGAATTTTTGAGAAAAACAACTTTTTTATACAAATTGGAATTTTTTAAAAATAATTTAAAATTAATTTACCAGTGTTGTTAAATATTCCGCTAGACCAATAGTAAGAATTTTTATTAAAAAGAATTTAAAAAATGAAAGTAATCAAACAATGTTGATCAATATTCCACCAAGAAAATACATTATTAATCATTTTTGATAAAAAAAATATTTAAACAAATTCCAATTGTTTAGAAAATTGAAAATTAATTACCTAATATTAATAAATATTCTACAAGACCAATAGTAATATTTTTTAAGGAAAAAACGAAATTTAGAAAAGAATTATTTAAAAAATTCCATTTGTTTAAACATTTAAAAATTAATTAAACAATGTTAGTAAATATTGCACTACATAAATGTTAATAAATTTTAAGCGAAAAAACTAATTTTCGAAAAAAAATTATTACAGTGTTCAAAAAGTCGATTTCAAGAAGAATTGATATTTGTGGTTTTAAGGGTAGTTTTCAGGTACTCGTGAGGGTCTGTTGAGTGTGTCCAACCCATATGTCTGATATCTGAAATTCTTCGTTGCATAATTGTCTACAGGCACCGATACTTTCCCGTAAAATTTTTTCGAACCATAAAAAATTATTCTAAGAACTTAAAAATGCAATTTTTGCCCATATATTTTACATGGGAAACTTCAAGTCAAAACCGGCACCTGTTGAAATAGAAAAATAAGAATTTTTTTTCTCGGATCTGGAATAAAATAGCGGGGATTGCTGCCCTCATTTTTCCGTGCATTCTTGGACACCATACTGTACAAATGCACCGAAATTTGGTTCAAATGTCCCGATTTTTTAGTACGAGAAGAGTAGAACAGGCCTTTCTTCTTAGAACCTTTCTTCATATTAGCAATACTGAATTACTATCGAGGAAGGTACTCCAGGTGTAAACACCGATTTAATTCTCACTGATATATGGTGTAGAAATAAAAAACCTAAGCGACAAGTACTTTTTTTTTAATCTGTGGAAAGACACTTCAAGGGGGTGAACCAGCCCCTCGAAGATAGGGATCTCAAGTGCCGAATTGAATAGTTTTGTGTATAAAAAACAAAGTGATTGTGATAACCTACTATAAAAATTACCTCGTGGTGAAAGATGAATAACGTAATTTTCTCAACAACAGAACAATTAAGTGGGTAAATCACCCCTACATTTTTTTAAAGTTGTGCTGAAAATTTTTTAATTCACAATTCAGTCTCATGCTTCATACATGATCAGATCGAAATTGATTATTTTAATATTTGTTTCTTATTTTCCAATAAATTTTATTCTGGGCCACCCTAAAAAATGTATATCTGACGTGCGCCGAAGATCGAGGGCTTACTCTTAAAAGTGAGATTTTTCAGGGAGAGCGTTCGAAGTCGACCCAATAGACATGACTTTTAGGAGAGAGGGAAGACTTACGAAATCTTCCCTCTCCACTTACCACTACATTCTCACGCATTAAGTGGCATCGAACACGCTTGGCATGGACTGAGTATAGATAACACGCGTAGATGTGGTGATGAGTCTTGGAAGGTGTTTCACAGGACATCGAGCTCTCGAACGAAAGCCCGATTTCTCGGGTACATAATAACTCAGTTATTAGCAATAATAACGCTGGGAAAATTTTGATCGATTGTTTGATTAAAAAGAGAAACTCAGAAACTATCGAAAGGTGTAAGAACATCGATTTTGATTTTTTTAGAGTAAGCCCCTTTCTTCGGCGCACGTCACATATCATTTCAATAAATTATAAAAATTATAAAATTGTGTATCATTTCAATAAATTATAAAAGTTATAAAAATTTATACCATTTCAATAAATTATGAACATGACACAATGTTATTGTGTCTTGTGACATTTTTGCAAAAAGTTTTTCCTTCCTGCGCACCTCACGATCATCATCGAAAACGCCCCAGATCACTTATTAGTGTTCAATCAATTAATGTAAAATTCAAAAAAAGATAAATAAAGAAGGCAGATAAAGCAAAAAAGCGAGACGACGGAGGCATGGCACGGAGAATATGAATTTCACCTGAGAAACGGATTCGGCCAATCAGAAGATGACCCCTCAACCAGGCCAGAGCTGGCACACTCGGCCGAAACCCGGTCTACTGCTACCCCCTCCATCGAAACCCCCGCCACTGCGGCTCTCGTGTCGACAGGTTTCCTCGGACCAAGACAGCGGCCAATCGCGTGTCGCTCCCCCACCATGTCCTAACTGACTTGCGCGCCAGTCCAGTCAAAGGTAGATATAAATATGAGCGGTTTCATGCCGCAAAGACATCAACTAATAATAATTTTATTGATTCTGTGACGATTGAATCGCCTTTCGCACGTACGATTGATTGTGATTCGGAATTTCCAGAAGAGTTTGTCGTGAGCAGTTTGTACCTGCAAAATCCAACGGGCGAAAGGTGTGTGACTCGCCGCCCGGGTGTGGTGCTTCGGATGAAGGTGTACAGCGCGCGTCCGAATGCCAAAAAGAAAAGACTCAAAGTGCAGTATAGTGACAATTAGCGAAAATGAGGAGCAGTAAACGGTCAAAAACTTCCGGAGACCGGGGTCCTATCGCAAATCGGTTTCAAGCACTCTCGGAGGATGAGACGAAAACTCTTAAACGCAAAAACGGTGACGACTACGGAGATATGGATGATGACAATACCGAATGAAGCCCTAACGACGAAAATGATGCACATGACACGAAGGCAACGAGAGCACAATGGCTATTAAAGACTATGCGGATACAATAAAGAAAATAAAAGGATACACGATCAGCAAAAACGTAAAAGTGGCAAACACATGGGAAAGACTGTCAGTTCGCACAGATACACTGGAAGAGTACAATGCTGTAAAACGTGAACTCGACAATGAAGGACCTGCATACTTTACCCATGGCTTAAAAGGCCTGGAACAAAAACAGCTGTTTCCTAAAGGACTACTAAATATACCATTGGGAGACACCAAGCCAAAAGTGAAAAAGTGTACCACCCGAACTTTTTAGTGGTCTTCAGGTCGGATGCGGACATACAAAAAGTGAGGAGCATCAGATATCTGTGTTCAGTCCGAATAAACTGGGAAGTGTTAATAAATACAAGACGTGCTACGCAGTGTAGAAGATGCCAGAAATTCTGGCATGGGATGTCTTTTTGTAAAAACCCACCTAACTGTGTGAAGTGTATTGGTGATCACCTTACTAGTATGTGCACAAAAACTAAAGAACAACTAGTACAGTGTTTCAGCAGTATGGAAGCACACCCAGCAAACTTCTCAATGTGTGAAACTTACCTAAAACATCTTGAAAATTGGATTTTTTTAAAAGTAACAAGATATATGACGTGAGGAGTTACACAAGGAAAGAACCCCCCCCCCCCTCCCCACTAGAGAACACATAAAAGTTTTCCACTGATAAAATCCACGACCCCAAAGGAGCTTACGACTCACGGAGCTAAATTCGGATTTTTGCGAGCTCACTGAGGAGCTTGAAAAGGTTAATAATACGTGCAATATAGTGAGGATGCTGAGGTTAGTCAAATTATTAAATAAGAGGTTAAGTTCATGTAAAAATGACCTAGAAAGCATAGAAGCATTCTCAACCATTATTTCCAATGGCAGCGATTAGGTTGAGAATTAGTATATTAAATGTTGCGCATTGGGATGCGAATGGTATTCGTAGTAACTGAATCAAATAAAAGACTTCTTACGGGAACATAATATAGACATTATGCTCGTAAATGAGACTAAATTAACCCCTTAGAGCAATCATATACGTGCCGGGCTACAATAAGATTCCTAAAGATAGATCAAATGGTAGAGGGGAGAGGAGTCCTCATTGTAATTAAGATGTCAATAAGATACCGAGAGGTAAATATAAATACAAAAAATATTGAGGCAGTAGCAAATAACATGAGTAATAACCTAGTAATTGTATCTGCATATAATCCACCACAAAAGAAATTAGATTCGGAGGATTTGAACCGCATTTTTAAATTAGGGAATAAAGTCTTACTTGATGGTGATTTAAATTTCAAAAATATGACATGGTAATGTTTTAGGAGTAATACAAGCGATTTCAGGATTTTAAAAGGATTTCAGTACTATGCTAGTAGAAATATGTTAAAAGCCTTAATGCCAGATAATTTTACGCTCTATCCGTATTTCAATGTGAAACCGAGCGTTGTTGACATTTTCCTTGCCAAGAATTTACATTGTGATATAGTTTTAACGGTTATTGATGAGCTGTCCTCAGATCATAAACCGATAAAAAATTTTCTAGATAACAGGCAGATTTTGAAACTCAAACCCGTAATTTTCTAAATTATATAAAGGCCGACTGGCCAAAGTTTAGGGAAATTATTAATAAAAAGCTAACGCTAGAACACAGCTAAACGATGAAATTAGAATAGATGCATTCGTAGACAGACTTCACGGTCCCATCAAAAAAGCTGCGGCTCTCTCAATACCTAAAACAGTAATGAGTGACAAACATAAACCTTTACCACAATAAATTAAAATACTAATAAAAGACAGAAATGCTTTACGTAGAATTTACCAGAGAGTTAATAGTGATGAAGTTAGAAACATAAAAAATAGACTAGCCGATAAAATTAATAGGAAATTGCTCAAATTGCTCACTCCCAGCGAGTGGCACTCGCTGGGAAATCACCCATAGCTGGAAAACCTCTGTTATTCGGGATGACAGCCCACACTCCAGAAGCCCGAGTTCCGCGAGTGGAGGCCAACACCCGGAGGCTCCCAATCAAACCACATCCAGGCGGAACACCTTTTCCGATGTTACCAGCAGGGGTCCCTCATCAACTGGTAATACTTCCCCGCAGCGTAGGTCCACCTCCGACTTCCTAGTCGGCATATCCCCGCCTCATAGAAAATCCGTGGACCGAATTCTCGAATCAAGGCCGACACTGGTTTCAGAAAATTCAGAGATGGAACGTCCAGCCGTAAATTATCTAACATCGCCGGCCCCAAGCAGGTCGGATATCGTGC
>JAWWLR010005541.1:901-11887 GCA_035041075.1 Acraspis erinacei
AGTAAAGTAACGCTTTCATTGGTTAAAGGGGAAAAGTGGCCCCTAATTTAGAGTCGTGAAGGAGATAGCGATTAGTATAAAAGCCTAATGAAAATCTTGTTCAAAATATTCTGTTCACTTGGTAATAATTTATATTGAGAATAATGAAGATCCTGGTTGGAACTCTGTTCATCGCATTCGCGGCTTTCCCTAATGCCGTTGGTAAGTCTATAAGAAAGTTTAATTAATAATAATTGATGAAATAAAACGATAAACCGAATTTGTGAAATGAAAGTTTGTTTTTAAAGCTTCTGCAATTATTTAAAATTATTTAAAAAATGTAGGTATCTTTCGGAATCACTTGGCTAACTTGGGTTTCACAAACTATACTCATTGTACCGATAACTTTTTGGTTGGATTTTTTAGTATCGTAGATGCTTAGAATCTTTTTTAATACAATTTTTTATTAAATCATATACTTGCTTCTAAGTGATAGCAATATTTAATACTTAATGCAATTTATTTAGTAATAATGACTAATAAAGAGTCGAGACAAAATATGTTGTTTTTTAAAGGAAACTAGATGATTTAAAAAAAAACAACTATTTTTTCTTTAAAGTTATGTAACTCTAGCCCCAATTAAGATATTCAAGATTTCTTTCAACACATATATTTTTTGTCCATTTTAGTATTTTTATTTTTCTACAAATATCAAAATTCCATTTTCTCAAAAAGAAAACAACACACTTATAGGATAAGAGCACCAATTCTTGGCACCCTTCCTATTGTTGGCACCCTTCTCTGATTTCGTAGATAATACATTTTTTTCGCATATTTTGTCTAAATTAATATAATTCTACTCTCATTTTTACACCGAAAGCATATTGTTATTATTCAGTGCAATGAAATATACATTCAAAATAAAAGAAATTCGCTTTGATTTTCGAATTTTGTTGTCAGGAGAATTTTTGGTCTAATATCGAAATTTTGAAGTTTCTACAAAAAAATTCTTCGCTTATTTATGAAATATTTTTTGAGAAAATTGTTTTAAATGCATTCAAAATCCCTGAAAAAATGTTAAAAATGTTAAAAATTAACAACATGGCGGTGCTTTATCTGCAAATACTAAAACGCGATTTTCTCAAAACACCCACACTTATATTTTTGTCATTTTTTTTTAAATTTATACTATTATAAGGAAAATATCTTGAGTTTTATGCGGGCTAAATAACTTTTGGGGCCAATGCAATTTTTTTCCTAAAATCGAATTCTCGAATTTTCTCCAAGAAATTTCTTTACTCATTTATACCATCTTGTACCGTTTCCAAGAAATTGTCTTATCGACTTCTATCGAAATCCGTGAGAAAATTTAGAAAATGTACAAAATTAACAAAATGACGGCAGTTTTCCTATAAATACTAGCCGATTTTCTCAAAAAATCCACACTTATATTTTTGGTCAACTTGTTGCTGGATTTGTACTATCACTAGGAAAATATCTTGTGAGGTTGATGCATGCTAAATAACTTTTGTGGTAAGGAATTTTTTGTCCTGAAATCGAATTTTTGATTTTTTTACAAAAAAAAATATTTGCGCATTTATGAAATCTTGTATTTTGTCCGAGAAAATTGTTTATCGTCTGTATTCCTAATCCCTGAACATTTTTTTTTAAATGTTAAGAATTAATAAAATGGCGACGGATTTTCTTTACTTACTAAAATTCGATTTTCTTAAAAGAACCCACACTTTTCTTTTTTGTTTAATTTGTACTATTATAAGGAAAATATCTTCTGAGTTCTACGAGGGCTAAATAAGGGGACAAAGGGGAAAACCTCACATTTAAAAAAAATGTATCTTTATAAATTTGTGTTTATATAAAAAAGAGATTCTATAAGTTTCATCCGGGATAAGTAATTTTTGTGACGAAGTAATTTTGTTGTCAATATTCAATTTTTAAAATTTTTTAGGTAATGGTACAAGATATCATAAACGAGCAAACAAATTTTTTGTCCAGAATTCGACAATTTGGTTTTAAGAAGAAAAATTCTCTTTGTCCCAAAAGCCGAAACAGATCTTGACATTCAATTTCCAAATCTGACAACAAATTTAAAAAAATGTAATAGTCAAAATGGTAGTGGTTTTAATAAAGAGCTGACAGTTGTTCCATTTTAAAACTTATAAAAAACGGTTTCCAAGCTCTTCTATCATACATATTTTTCGAAATTTTCGCTCAAACGTGAGCGTGGTTAATGGTAGTTTTTTAACAATAATACAAGTTTATAAAATCTTAAAAGAAAAATTTTTTGCCTTGTAGATTTACAGATCCAATTTTATTAGAAATTTTTAAAAAATCTCAATTTTTTAAGAAAAATACAACTGTAGCCGACTTTATAAACCAAGAATATTTTTTTCTCTTACAGAAACCCCATAACTCGGAAAAATTTTTTACTTTTGAAAAAATAAAAAATTCGAATTTTAATCCATGCCCAAAGCAGATTTTGAAAATCTATTCAATTTTCAACTTGTATATTTATTTTCTGAATTACCTTAAAATAAATAAAGAAACTACAATCATTTTTCAGACATTTTTCAATATTTTTCATTGTTGTAGTTCGAAATTTCGGAAAATACGAGTACTTTCTCAATAATGAATGAGAAGAAGGTCATAAATCAGGACAAATTTGTACCTCTTTTTTGGGTGAACAATATTTATTTGCATATCTTTTGTCGTTTTTCCACAAATTTTTTGTTTTTATTTTATTAATTTTTCAAAAAAATCGAAAGAGGCGTTATTATAATCTTGTAGGGATTTTGAAAAACAATGTTTTTCTTTTTTTGAATTTGTTTCATATCGCTAGCTGTCTGGCTTACAATAATTTTTCATAATTTTCCTTTTATCGAAAAAATTAATTAGGATCAATTGTTTGACCTTCTGTGTACATTTATAAATATACAAAAAATGTTATCAACAATTTTTTAAATGCTGTAACTTTTGGAATTTTATCCAAAATGGCTGGTTAGCGAACTCAGACGCTATTCTCAAAACTTTATTTTCGGCTTTAGTGGATCTCAAAATATAGATATCCGTTGAAAAACTGTGTTTTCCAATTTCGGACAATTGTAACATTTTATCATAAATGATGAGAATGTAAAAATATTAAAAGAAACTTAAAATCTTGAGTGGATGTTTTTATTTCATTCCTGAACAGAAAGTTCTCGTATACAGCAAAACAGACAAGACAAATATTTTAAAGCTTTTTTTTATTTACAAAATCTATTTACAAAATTGGTTATACTTGTTTATGATATTTTTAGGTGCATTCCACGAGCACCTACCGACTTTTGGGTGGAGGTGCTGGCCGCCAGCACGTCCACTGCATAAAATTAAACGAATTAAAAAAATCAGTCGCGCCACAATTTTTGGATTTTTTTGGAGGTGCTAACCGCCAGCACCTCCACTACATAAACTTAAAAAAAGTTTAAATCAAGAGTGGCAGAATTTTAGAATTTTTGGGCTTTACAAAAATTCAAAAATTAATTTACAAAAAACAATCCCTATCTCCGAAAAACAACCCTTAAAATAAAATATAAACTTAAACTAAAAGTAAGCATATCAGGATTTTTGGCTTTTTCATGCTTTTCTTGGGCACCAATACCTATTTTTGGTGTCTTTTATTTTGATAAAAAACGGAGTTTTGGGACGGAGTTGCGGCCCGCTAGCACCTCCACTACAAAAAAATTGAATAATTAAAAAAAACAGCATCAGAATTTTGGGTTTTTTTAGACTCTCAGAAGCTGCAAAATTAATATTCAAAACACATCCCCTGCCTCCTAAAAATTACCCCATAATACTTACTCAACCCAGTCTGAATGTAAGCATACCCGAATATTGTGCTAATTTTGGGCTACCAAAAACCCTCACGAACTATTTCCAAAAATCAACCCTAACCCATTAAAAAGTCCAAAGAAAAGGATATGAAATAAGTACCAGAAAAAATATGCCATAGGCCTGAGTTAGTTTTGAGTTCATTAAAAATAACAATTTATATTTTCCAAAAACAACGCATAACACGAACAACTACCCCTAACTCAGGGGTGATTATTTTTATTTAAAAATTTTTTCTGGTTTTCTTATGAATATCACTGTGGAGATAGAGTTATTAATTAGAGTGTTTAATAGTTATTTGGGGTAGGTCTTTTTAATTTGAGATTGTTTTGGAGTTTCTAGTTATTGGAGGGTGAAACTTGGTCCTTTAGGTGTGATATGGGTAGTTCTCAATTGTGCTTTAATGATATTATGGAGATGAGGTATGAAAAAGATCTTTGTGACATTGTTTGTGGTAATTATTTATAATTTAAATCTTTATGGATTTTTCATTTGGAGATTTTTCTGCAGTGTTTTGTGAACCCCGAAAAACTATTGACTTTTGATTGATTTTGTTTTTTGTTTAACATCTATATTTGTAGTTAGCGGTAGCTGTTAGGGTTATGGGTCGTTTTCAAGTTTTTGAATTATTAATTGTCTCTCTGAAATATGAAATGGTAATAATTTAACATTAATGAAAACTGGCTAACAGTTTATGTCAGGTACAGTTTGAGTCGAAAAAAATTTGAGTATTTGAAAAACAGTTCGAATCGAAAAAAACAGAATTGAGCAAAATGGTTTATTTCACGTAAAACTTACAGGATGTCTTCGTTCAGTAAATACAAGTTTATGAAACAAAACAAAACAAAAATTGGCCAGAAGTTAAAAGATGGGGTTGTTTTGAAATTTGCTTCATATATTATATTCAAAAGCGCGATTTTTAATCATCTTAAGCTTTATTTAAATAAGATAAAGGCTGTATTGCGAAACTTGATAACAGGCTACGTCATTCACACAAACATTATAAATAATTTTGTAGAAACCGAAACCTCTCAACATTTCGAAGGCCTTTTTTTATGTGAGTCTTATAATAAATCTATTTTTGCACGTGCCACATTTCTATAAGAACAATTTGTTTAAAAATTCATTTTTTTTGTTGAGAATTTGTCTTTTATGTAAAAAAATAATACACTGGGTTGAAAATATAAATATTTGGTTAAAAACTCCAAATGTGTTGGATTCACTTTTTTCGTTATCAGTTCAAAATTCATTCCTGGTTTCAAAGTAAACATGTTTGGTACAAATTTAGTCTTTTTTGGTTAAAAATGATACTGCCGGTCCAGAAATTAATATGTTTCGGTAGTATTATTTCGGTAGTATTTATTTTTTTTAATTCACGTTTTTTATATAAAATTAATACTTTTGCCTGAACTTTAACTATTTGTTTCAAAATTTACGTCTTTTGTTGAGAATTTGTATTCATAAGTTGAAAATTAAAGCCTGGATTGAAAATGCAAATATTTAATTAAAAATTCATCTATTTTAGATGAAGTTTTTTTTATCTATGAAATTGTCTCTTTTCATAGAAATTTCATTTTTTTGTTACAAATAATACTGTCTGGCCAAAAGCAAAAATTAATCTGCTTGGGTTAAAAGTTAATATTTTTTATAGGAAATTCAACCGTTTGGTAGAAAGCCTATATTTATTTTTGGAAAATGCATTTTTTCGGTATAAGATTAATCTCTTTTGTTTGAAAATCAACTATTTTATTCAAAGATTACGGTTTTTGTTGATAATTTGTTTTTTTAAATAGAAAAATTGTCTACTGGGTAGAAAATATAAATATTTTGTTTACAATTCAACTGTTTTGTATACAAATTTTGTTCTTTATCAATTAAAAAATCCTTATTTGTTTAAAACTATAATTTTTTTGGTACAAATTTCATCTTCTTTGGTTAAAAATGCTACTGTCAGGTCAAAAAGGAATCTGCTACGATTATAAACTAATATTATTCTTCCAGAATTATTTTTATAATATTTTTTTTGTATATGACTCAGAATTTAATTAATTTACGGAGAATTCAACAATTTTGTTTAAAATGTGCCCTTTTTGTTTTAAAATTCAAATGTTTTATTCAAAATTCTTCATTTGGACTTGAGAATTCAATAATTTTATTGAAATTTTTCTTTTTTCTATATTGTCTCTTTTCATAGAAATTTAATCTTTTTTTTCAAAAATACTACTATCAGGTCAAAAATGAATTTGTGTTTGTTGCAAATTCAACAATTCAGCCAAATTTGCGGTTTCTTTTTTCAAATTTTTTTTTTTTGCATATAATCAATCCTCTTGGTTGAATTTGGCTTTGTACGTAGAAAAATAAACTCCCGGGTTAAAAATATAAAAATGTGGTTAAAAATTTAACTGTTGTGGATCACCTTTTTATATTAATTCGAAAGTCAATATTGGTTTAAAACCTAAACTTTATGCCAGAAATTAAATTCTTTGCTGTTGTTAAAAATCCTGCTGCTGGGAGAAAAATTAATCTTCTTTTGTTAAAAATTAATACAATTTTTTTTTAGGAAAATTGAACAATTTGGTTGAAAGTTTATATTTAATTTTGAAAGCTCATGTTTTTCGTAAAAATTAATGTTTTTGCATAAAATTTCAACTATTTGCTTCAAAATTTACGTTTTTTGTTGATAATTTTTTTTAAGTAGAAAAAATATATTTTAATTAACAATTCATTTCTTCGATTGAAAATTCATGTATTATGTAAAACTTCTTTTTTTCTTTAAAATTGTTTATAAAAATAAAGATTAAACATTCCATTTTTCGTTAAAAATCTTTCTTATGAGCAGCAAATTAAACTATATGATTGACGTATTTTGTTGCAAATTAAACTGCTTTGCTGAAAAATGTTGTTTTTTTGCGGTTGTTAATTTATTGTTTAAAATGAGGATGTAATTATTTTTCTTTAAAATTTATATACATATTTATTTGTGCAAAACTTCAATTTTTTTTGTTTGAAAACTTAAATATTTTGTTGAAACTTGGTTCTTTTGGGGCTAATCATTTTTTTCTTTTTACTAAAAATCGTATTTTTTGTAGAATATTAGTATTTTTGCTCTTAAATTTATTTCTTTGTTTCACAATTTCACTCTTTAGTTGTAACGTAGATAGTTTTTTTTTTATTATTATTTTTCTGAACTGAAAATGTAATTGCCTCCTTTTTTGGTTGAATATTTATTGTTTCTGTTTCATATTCCTTTCTGCAGTTGCAAATTGAACAATTTTGTTTAAAATTTTTCTTCCTTGAAAAATGATGTATTTAGCTGAAAATTCATCTTCTTTGGTAGTTTTTGATGACGAGACCGATGCAGCAAGACCCTAGTACCGGTGACTGGTTCCGGTCCTATGCATTCACTTGCCGCATCACATCTTTCCGGCTGGTACGCTTTCTGGTTGACCTTGATCCTTGTGTGACCAGGAACCCATATGAGAGCAACCTTGTTTATTTTCTACCAGTTGGTTCAATGCCTTTTTGCATTCCCAAACCAGTTCTGATATTATATTTGATTTTTCTACTGCAGTTAGTGTCGCTTGGCTGTCCCAGCAGATAGTCATCTGCCTTCCAGCAGCGTTCTCCTCTAGTAGTAATTCAGTACAACGAAGGATAGCAACGACCTCTGCCTGAAAGACAGTAACATGTCTCCCAAGCGAGACCACCACTTCGCTCCTCTTCGCAATTTCATAGATTCTACTCCTGACCCTCCCTCTCCCCTGAAGCCATTCGTATACCAGATATCCTCTTGAAGGACTAGGTTACCATTTCCTTTCCAGGCATCCCTGCGTGGAATGTAGATGCGGAAAGCCCTGGTGAAGTTGAAGTGTCTTGTTATTCTGTGCTGCCTTATGTCAAGAATCGGCAGTGAGCTGGTGTCACTCAGGTACCTAGTGTGTCTAGTCCTCCGAGTCCATCTGTTTACTCTCGCCAGGCGCCCCATCCCGTGTGCCACTTTTGCAGATATGACGAGGTCCCATTAAAATCCCATTTATCTATTTTGTCGAAAATTTTCGTTTTTGAGAAACGAAATAATGTTATAAGTTGAAAACTCACCTATTTGGTTAAAAGCGTTTTTTTTTTAATGAAGATTCATCTTTTCAATTGAAAAAGCAATTTAGTGATTGAAAATTTATCTATTTGTATTTAAAAATAATGTTGGTAAAAAATATTAATTCTTTTAACTGAAAATTTAACTATTCGATTTTTTGTTTGAAAGTTGCCGTTGTTAGCTAAAAACTGAGGTATCTTGCTGAAAATTGGTATTTTTTAGTTCAAAAAGTTTTGTTCCTGGCATTTCTATTTATTTCTGAACACCCCTGAACAGGATTTATCATTGTATGTCATCTAAAACCAAAATAACTTTTCTATCAAACTTTTGAGCCCTTTGTGAGGACTTTCGGTTCCGGACTAATCGCGATGCGCAGTGACATGTCTGGTTGAGCCACTGTGAGATTGTGTCTCAACTTTACCTAGAAGATCTATAGGTACAAAGTTAGAGCACAAAATCCCATAATTTCCGGAACGACTTCGTACATAAATTGAAGTATTAATACTTTTCCATTTCTATTTATTCTTACAGAATCAAGTGAAAGGAGCTCAAGCGGGAGACCTCGGTCGTCGCGCCGAGAGGTTCAATATGTTCTACGTGGTGATGAGGTACCAACAGGTCTTTACTACGAAGATCTAAGTGGCAATCTTAAACCACTTCCTAAACCAGCCGCTATATACGAACTCGGAAAGTTTTTAATCGGACTAGTTTTAAGTCCTAGAAGGGTTGTTCCATTATTTAACAGAGACCACCAAGTCGTCTGGCAAGATAAATTTGACAATACTAATCAAGTTGTACTAAACCGAAGGTGGGCTAGCGCGCTTAGCATGCCGGGAACTGTCGAAGAAGTAGGTCTCGCAATTGATCAAAATAGAGCTTTGTGGAGACAAATGGCTGAACAAGCTGCTCGCAACGAGTCACAACGATCTGCTGGAAACGAGCCCCAACGATCCGCTGAAAACGAGCCTCAACGGTCTGCTGAAAACGAACGCGAACAAGCAGCTGCAAACCAGGCCAGCCAAGGTAATTCAAACCAGAGAGAGCCAAGAGAAAGCGGCGGAAAGTAGGCCAAAACCCGTGGCAAGTAACAGTCCCTAATTTCCTTCCTTCTATGTACGTCCCTCACAAAATAACTTCAAGTGAAATTATGAAAATTCAATTTTATAGAAGAGAATTATTGTAGGGTATGGAAGATAGAGGAAGGATCATTTTTGTTTTACGTCAGACCTGCCTAGCAAGGAGCAATTCCCGACTAGAGCAGATGTAGCATTTCAACTTCCATTTCTTCTGAAGAGTTTGTAAGAGTTTTTAAGTTTGTAAAAGTGGTTATTTCGTGTGCTTATCTCTTATTAGAGTGACATATCCTACTCCTGAAGATAGGAAATATCTGTAGGTGGTACTATCACCACTAAAGCTCATCAGAAGTAACGAAAGTGGATTATAGTTATACTTATAGAGATAATTTTACATACACTTATACTTTACTTATACTTGTACCAGTGATGGCCACGGGCCACTTGCAGTGGTTCCCCTTCCTCTCTTTTACTCCACACTTGTTCCCTTTCTTCGAGCGCTTCTCCGAGCTTACACCATCCTCCAATCAACTTGGACTTAAGCAGAATGACGTTCACGCAGCTACTCGGTTTTAGCGCATACGTTTATGACGGGCTTGCTCGGATCGGACGCTCTCGTATCCGCTCGGATTCGGTCGCCATGCAACCGAGAGCAGCCGTGCTCCCACCTCCTCATGCTCCATCCTAGCAAAGGCGGTAAGAGTGGGGTTTTTGTGAGTTGAGAGATTTTAGCTGCCAGAGCTCGTCCGTGGCAATCTTTGATTCACACTTATTCTTATATTTACCCTTATACTATACTATAATGAATATATTATTATTTCAATTTAATATTTTCATAAAAATTGTTTTTGTGACAACCTGATGATTTGAACAGATTGATAATAAAGTTACCATCTCAACTCCGTTTATGTTACTGCTTTCTCGACACTGAAATCTCAAAATTATAAACTCTGCTCTCTACATCTGAATTAGTAAAATATAATAGATCGTCAGTCAAATCTAATCAATTGCTGTAGCTTAAATTCAGTCACTGACAGTTATATAAAATACACTTATTCAAGTCATATTTATGGCTTTACATATGCGCGCTATCTAAACTCGTAATGATATATTTCTGAAATATTTGTAATGTAAATCATCCTACCCAAATAAATTTAATGCACTAAATATCATTGTAATTTATTTATATTCCTGATGAAAAGTACACCTTCATGATGATACAATATGAACATTAATAATGCAAGGAAACAACAAACACGAAAGAGGATCTAAAATATTTCTTAGTCTCAGTACAGAGTTGAACATTCCACACAGAAATTAAATTTGGGATAATATATAAGAATAGAATAAGAAATCCATAAATGATCAAAATTCAGATTTCAAACATTTCGCAACAATTTCAGAAAGCTTTGAAAACTTTGATAACATTTAAATGATTTGAGGCAAAGTATAGGACACCAGATTTTAAGGATTTTAAAACATTTCGAAGACTTGAAATGACTATATAAGGTCTCAAAACATTTTAGAGAATTTGAAAAGATTAAACTCAGACTTTAAATAATTCAATGATTTCAACGAATGAAAAATATTTCCCTAGCAAAAGTTAAAAAAATTTCAAAAATATTTTAAAAGATTTAACAAAGATTTGACAAATCTTTCAAAAGATTAAAAAAATTTAAACAATTTTTCAAAGTGTATAGTCAATTAGATTTCTGATATTTCAAATGATTTTAAATATATTTAAAATATTTCAAAGATTTTAAAACATTTCGAAGAATTGAAACGGTTTGAAATATTTCAATGAATCTAAAAGAACAAAAATGATCGGGTAAGCATAAAAAATAGCCCCAAAGGGAATCAAATGTTTAGCCACACATTTGATAGCAAAAACTCAAAGAAAAATTTATCCAATATAACCTGCTATCCCATATCACGGTAAAGATTCAAAATAATGGC
>JAWWLR010005568.1:0-11885 GCA_035041075.1 Acraspis erinacei
TTTCACCGAGATACGAGAAACGTCATTTAACAGGTAGAAAGATTTCGAATCAGCTTTGCTAAATTCGAACTCAGTGCAATTTTTTTTATTGAGATAGAGCTACTTTTTCCCAAATTTCAGGATTTTCTGTCCCGATATTAGTAAAGTTTATGTTAAAGGTTTGGAAAGGAAACAACGGCTAAAATGCTTTGCGATGAAGTTTGTGGAAATTATTGACTTGCAGCAATTAGGATATCCTGCATTAAAATGTCTAAGCAAATAGAAACCTAATTTTTTTGAATGCCCTCGACATGTGATTTTTTGAATTCAAACTTTTTTAAAATGCGAATTACGAAAATCTAAAAATTGTCCTGGCTCGTACTAGGCGAGAAAGACAACAAATGACCAATTAACTTTTTAATGAGGTCTATATTTTTGGTTAAAAATGTAGTTTAAATTCGCTTTCGAAAAAATTTTGGATTTGAAAAATTATTCTGAGGACAAAAAACTAGATTTTTGCCAAAAAATATAATCCTAATTAGGAAGTGTGTTTAACAATCAGAATTATTTTCAGAGAAAAAATGATGTATTTCACCAAAAAATATAGTCTGAGTAACAAGTACAGATGGAGAGTTTGCGGTGCTCACACACATGTACAAAAACAAAAGCGTTTTCATCTGAAGCGGCGCTCAATCTGGTTTGTTTTCTACAACCTCCAACCCTAAACCGGCGTTTTTCCGAGTTTGACTGTATATGTCACAATACTTGTTTTTGCACATCTAACAAAGCCCAGCACAATTTTCAGACATTTGAAATTCGCATTTTGAAAAATTGATGATTCAAAACATTAATTTGGGGAAAAAATAGATTTTCACCCAAAAATATGGTCGTGAGGGAAAAGTGTAAGGGCAATAATTTGGTTGCACGCTGAGCGAAACCTAGTGCTACTTTCAGGTTTTCGGATTTCAGTTTTTTTACATTTTTGTTTATAATGTTTCGTAAAAGGTTTTTTCTTGTGAATGTTCTTTTTAATTTTGACTTTAAAAAAAATGGTGTACGGCACAATTATGCACAAGCCTGGCACAATTTAGCACAAATTTGTATTTGAAAAAAATGGTGTTGCCAACTTTTTGGACATGCCTGAGCCACCTCTGAATATCATTAAAAAAATGGATTTATTTTTGTATGGATTCGGAGAAATTTCCGGGCATTACTCATAAAAAATCGAAAGAAAATTTCCAATGTATTTTCGGAACCAGATGGACCACATAGAAATATTCAAACCCCTGTTTGTTATGTTGAATAAATTTTGTGTATAAAGTTAAGGCTATGAAGTGAATATTGAATGGATACGATAGTAAACAAGATACAGTGCTTTGTACACTTTTAAAGTCTGTGCACGTATCTGCTATTCTCTGAATTATAAAACGCGAGGAAAATTGTTTTTGTTTGTAGCTGAAGTTATGTCAATATTAAAAAATACAATAAAATAATGTTATTTTATCATTTTCTAGATGGTAAACACGTGGCTGGTATTAGTTTTTCTTGGGAACGAAGAAAAAACTTGACTTTGTTACCTATAAAATATCTTTAACTACACAAGAAACATTTTGTTCAAGGTTTTCAAAATTATTTTTTTGTATGTACATGTGAGATTCGTGTGTAAGATAAAAAAGTCTACATTTCTGTGTGCCTGGTATAATTTTGTATTCTGGTATATACGATATATGAAGAATTTTCTCGGCTCAAGTCATACAGTCATAATGTCATCCAACTTTCAATATTTTTATATATTTAGCTCAAAGAAGGAAGATCTTTCGAAATGGATTTGAAAATAGTTAAAACTTGCTTTATTATCGTGAGTAAGTGAAAGAAATTGTTTAAGCTACAAATTATTACCTTAAATTATTCGCGTACGCTATTTTTTGCAAAAATCGTCCAAGAAAGTTTTAAGTTACAGGCTACACTGAAGCCCCACCAGAAAGAGTCCTGAAACATAACTTCCACATTTTTTCCCATGTCTCTAGTAAATTACTTGACAGTAATCGGAAAAATCTATCTTTAGAAATTAATAACCTCCAAAGTCCCCAGTGGGCACCAACGTTAAAGAACATCATTAGAACGATTCAAAACGTCCTAAGTTAGTCCAAATAACGTTCCATAAACATATAATATTCCCAAGAGGTTTTAAAGACGTATTTCGAAGATGAAATGTTTTTAGAGCATTATTTGGTCTGACTTAGGACAGTTTTTAAAACGTTTAAATAACGTATTTTGACTTCTACGTACAAGAAACGTTTTTAGGAAGTTCCAATTGCGTACTTAAATTTCGTTCCCACTGGGTCTGCCGGGGTGCCGAGCTAATTATCTCTAACTGGCTCATACGAAACTTTATAAAAAGTAACTTTTTTAACCGCTCAGCTGGCGCACTTTCAGCAAGAATAATCTCATTAGATCTTGACAGATGTTTATATACGAAGTACATACGTAATCCTTAGGCTTAACAACATTTTTTCTAACGCAGAACACATTTTTTGCCTATATTTCAATTTATGTGATGCATTTCATTGTTGTAATTGTTGTACACTCTCAAGAAAAAAAATCCGAACCAAACAAAATGTTTTCGTGGATATAAATAAAAATGTTGTTGAATTAAACAAACTTTAATTAATTTAACAAAATATTTGATTAATGCAACTAAATTTTTTGGTTTAATCAACCAAATACTCCCTCCACCAAAAGATTTGGTTGAAAGAAATTAAAAATTTGGTTGGCTCAACATAATATTTTGATATCCGTATAATAATCATATTCTATGCTTAAGATATCAAAAATTGTTGTTGATTGAACTGAATGATTTCCAGAGTACAACGAGAAGTCGACACCCCATTTTTGTAGTTTTCCTGGATTTTCCTAGATTTGTTCTCTTTTATGCAAAAACAGTTTTTTTGTTGTTGAGAAAATCTCCAATGCCTTCAGTTTTTTGAAAAAAACCACCCCTACATCTAAAAAATAAAGACCTATGTATTAAAGTGAATTCAAACTTTCAATGAGCCCAAAAATATTAACTGTTTACAGAAAGGTTGGTTTTTCTCCTTAAGGGTTAGAGCCCAAAACTGGGTGGTGGTATTTTCAAAAAGCCGAAAAGTCAGTGATCTTATTTACACTTTAAAATTCTAAAAATGGTTATTTTTTTACGAAGTGGCATATGCGTGGTAACCAGGGTTTGTCATTTAACGCAAGTTGGTATTTTTAAAAAGCCCACATACCAGAGACTCTAGTAACACTGTAAAATTTTAAGAAATATTATTTTCTGAAAAAGTCTCATCTGTCTGATTACTAGGGGTTGTTTTTTAACGTAAAGGGGTGACGCCAAAAAATTGATATTGGTACTTTAGAAGAGCCCACAAATTAGAGACTCTAGTTACACTGTACAATTCTGAAAAAAGATTACATTTTTACAAAGTCTCATCTGCCAGGTAATCAGAGGTTGTCTTTGATAGTGAAGGGTTGGAACATGAAAATCGTTGCTGGCATTTTTGAGGAGTCCAAAAATCAGAGACTCAAGCAACAATGCAAGCACCGATTTTTGGTCTGCAACCCTTAACGTAAAAAACAGCCACTTGTTGGTGTTGGTATTTTTGAAAAGCCAAAAAATCAGGCTGATGATTTATCGAATTTAATTTAATTTTATTCCAATAAACTAAAAATTGCCTGTGTATAGATTCACGTGCTTGCTCTGACCAAATTCCCAGTCCATCTCAATCAAGAAAAAGAAGAGAATCTTGGATACGCTGTGAAATCACGTAATTTTTTTATTTTTTTGAACGCTCAGTACCTTCATGCATTTTTTTAACTCCGTCAAATTTGTATGAAGTCTTTTCCAACTTTCTTTGCGGTAAAACAAATTGGCACTACTGTCTCCATCACTTTACATGGGTTTATGTAAGACAGCAAGACACGGCGACCAACTTTTTTGATCAATTTCCTCATCATCTAAAATATCAGCCGATTTGAATAGTTTGTAACAAGCGTTTCCCTCAAATACTCTTCCGTACTAATATTTCGAGGAAAGAGATAATCATTTTTAGCCACAAAAATACAACGCAATGTGTGTATGAGTGTACGTACATATAAATATATAATTAAGAAAGTTCAAAATTAATGAGAAGTTCAAAAGAATACATAGTAATATTCCTTCCCGAGTAAATATAATTCATTTTGGCTAAGTCTTCGTCCAAGGCATAGCCAACATATAGCCAAGACTTTTTAGTAAGTCTCGCCCATGCCTGCCAGCGAGACTTTATTTTTGATCTTAGGTCGCAATTTTTCGTCTTTAAGCCGAGCGCAAGGACACCAACAACAAAAGGCTCTCAGCCCCTCCGAGGGTCATCACTAATCCGCTTTAAACTTTACAGAATGTTTATATTATTTATCTCAATGGCCATAATAATCAGTGAAATTTAACAAATAAAGAAATTTTTTTAATTAAACAATTATCTTTACCAAAAACAACTAGTTTTTCAGCAAAAAATATGGAAGAGAGGAAGAAGGGTACAGAACAATAATTATTTTACATGCGTAGCACAACTCATCAAAACATTTAGATTTTAGAAATTGACATTTTGAATAATTTTGGAATAAAAAATTCATCTGAGGAAAAAACCTATATTTGCACCAAAAATATAGTCCAAAATAAAAAGTATGTACAAAACTAGCTGTCTTACACACATAGCACAATGCAGCACAAGTTTTAGACTTTCGAAATTCGTGTTTTGAAAAATTTTGTATTAAAAAAGTTATTCGGAGAAAAACGGAAACTAGTACTTTACCAAAAAAGATAGACCTGAGGAAAAATTGTATAGGACAATGATTGTTATATGTAGATTTCTAGCACAACCCAGCACAACTGTTAGATTTTCAAATTTCACATTTTGAAAAACTTTTGACTTGAAATTATATTTTGAGAAAGAAACTACTATTTTACCAAAAATATAGCACTGAGTAAAATTGGTATAAAACCATAATTGTTTTGGATGCCTAGCACAACCCTGCTAAACTTTTAGAATTTGTAAATTCACATTTTTTTAAATGTTGGACTCAAAAAATTATTTTGAGCAAAGAAACTAGATTTTCACCAAAAAATATGGTCCTAAGTAAAAAGTGTAGAGGAAGATCATTGTTTTACCAACCTAGCACAACCCGGTATAACCTTCAGATGTCTGAAATTCGCATTTTTTATATTTTTATTTGTGGTGTCTCCAACAGTATTTTATGTGAATTTTTGTTTAAAATAAGATTTTTTCGACAAAAATTGCATGAAAAAATTCAGCACAAACCTAGTACAACTCAGCAAAAAAAATTTTTTTAGATAAAAAATGGCAGTTCCAACTTTGTGGACATCAATTGTGAGGTCGATTTAAGAAAGTGCTATTCTCGGCCGAGCATTTTAGGAAGATACCCACTAAATATGTGTGGTTACCTATTGGTGCCATAACTACATTTTGTCAAAAAACCAATATCGACCATTAATGTTGATATATTTTATTTTTACAGTAATTGCAACTTTAGTGACCTTAGGGACGACTATAAATTTGACCTACGATGCATGCGTTCAACTTTGCGATGTAGGCATACAACATTTTCATTTTTTATTTTTCGCATTAAAAACTGGATTCTTATGCCATACATGTGTGACTTATGTTTGAAAATATATGATTTTAGCTTCAGAGCAAAGGGGATGCTTACGCGAAAGGACTTTGCGTTGAACAACGGTGTGAAGGTAACTTACTCATAAAAACATTTTCATTTATTTCAAATGATTTCAAGAAGTTAATAATAAAACATTTTAACTAAGAAATATCTCATTGTACAAGGAGCAGATAGGATGAAATCTCTGGCAAACAGATAAAAATATAGATAAAACTTTAAATTTGACTTGTGTGCTTGTATCTATTTACATCATACACAGAGTGATTAAGGTGGCTCAAATGAGAAAAATTAAAAAAAACTTTTTTTGTATTTTCTTATATGATATATATATATATATATATATATATATATATATATATATAGATCCGTAAATTTTTATTTATTAGGAACGGCAGGGAGCTCGAAAATTAATTTTTTTCAGTAAAAGAGGCGTTTTTTGCATTCCTGAGCGATGCTTTTCCACTTTTTTGAATTGCTTTAATAAAGATAATTTTGTTTACATATTATTTTAGAAGAATATGAATTTTTCTGTTTAAGCGTGGTTTAACCTCTTTGCAAGTCTTTGACAGAAGAATCTGCAAACACTTAGTTTTTTGTTCGTTAGGGATACAAAATAATGAGTGGCATAAGAAAGTTAAAAAGAACTCTGTTGTAGCATTCACTACAATTTTCTGAGATAATACTAAATGTTAATACTTATTTCACACATTTACCGGACAAATAAGAGCAACGCAGTTACCCTCCAAAAATCATTTATTAAACAGTTGAACACCAATATGAAAACGTATTATGTTTGCGGAGGTGACATGGTCAACTTACAATTTGTCTTATTATTTCAATAAAATTGAAAATGTTACGAAAAACGGTTTTTATTAAGCATTTATATTTTCATTGTTTTCCATTCCTATAAACTTCTTTGAGTAATATATACAGGAGACTGGTTGAACAATGCACTAGAAATTTGTTTCCTTTACATTTTCATGCATAATACCCCCAATTTCGTTCGAATACACACAAAAATTTACCATCAAAAACCTGATATGCAGAGGTTCCGCTAGCCCCATGAAGCTTATAAAGCATTTCCGATATGTAAAAAAGATGTTTTTGTACATTTTCTTCAGAGTCCTCAATATTAGATGAATTATGTTTAAACTCAACATTTATCTTCGCAATTGGCTCACAAAATTACAAATAAATAATTAGTGTTTAAATATCACCCACATAAGTCTGCTTTGTAGGACCGCAGAGAAATCCCACAAGCGCAAAAATTGGGCTTTGCAAACTTTTGGCGCTATTTATGATTTACTCTTCAGTTTTTAAATAAAAATTGTTTTTGTTACATAAAATGCTACTTTCTACTGAAAATTATATGTTCTGAAAAATTGTTTAAATAATTTATTATGGTTGTTTAAAACAATTTCCCTTAAAATGAGTAAAAAAAGTCGCGATTTTTTTCGCAATTTTTAACTTATTTTTAACGATTTAATCAGGCCAAGGCAATAATCAATTAAATTTAATAGAAATAATTACTTAAACCATTTATAATGATTTATAATAATCTTCTCTTAGATTAATGATAGAAAGTTGCTGCTTTTACTTAAATATTTTACTATCGGTCCACTTTTAACTTAGTGAAGTCATAATTAATGTAAGTGAAAAAAAGTAATTGTTTGAGCAATTTATTTTTTCTTATAACTATCTTTTATGGGGTAATTGTTGAAACGTTGCGGTTGATACTGATAGCCTATTGGTTAAACTGTATAAGAATATTAGTTATAAACAAAAATTAACTTGGATTAATTATTGTCTCACTTAGTAATAAAAGGATAAAAAGCTAAAGATTCACAGAGAAAACCACACTTATTTCGCATTCCTAGAGGAGAAAACATTTATAAACAATAATTTGTTTAGACATTATATTTTTTAAACTGCGTTATGTTTACTTCCCTCTAAAAAGTAAAAATTTTACCAAAAGTGAAATATTATCGAAAAAATCACAACTAACTAGAATTCATATAAACACTAATACATTGTTTAAACGATTATTAAAATGTGATTCTAAAAGTGACCTGATTAAAAAGATGACAAAAAGTAGAGAATTAGGCATTATTCAACAAATCGAACAAGATTTTCGTGTGAGTGATTAATTCTTAGGAAAGTAACATGGAGTTTATTTTGAACATACATGTAAATACCGTAAAAAATGTCATTGACTACAATATATTATAAGAAATCAATTAAAAAAATTTTCCTACAATTTTTTATACCACAATAATTAATTTACAACACTTTATACGCGTCATGAATGTGAAACGTGTTTTGAGAGTGATTTATCCCCTTCGAATTGGAATGGGGTTGCCTCATGCCGGTAGACTGCGATGTTTTCTATTTCCACAATGTTTCCGATTCTGAAGATTATTTTCCACTACGACCATTAGACTGAAAGTGTTACAATTCGCAAGAAAATAAAGGTTTCCATTAAGGGTAGTTTACCCTCCTTAAATCCAAAACGGAGTCTGAAATAATATAAATATAGGGAAAGATCTAAGCAATAATACTTTACTTAAGCAATTATTATTAAGTGAACTAAAAGTTAAAAATTTCAGAAAAAATTTCAATTTCCAGGATTCTTCGAAAGAGAATATTATTATTAATAATAAATTATTTCAACAATAATGTTTGTTAAAAATAATTAAGCATTCCGTCACTCTAATTGAAAATTACATAAAAAACAAACAATTTCTCTAAAAAAAATCGTGACTTTTTTCTCTATTCCAAGGGGAAATTGCTAATGACAATTGAAACACGTTTGAGCGATTTATGTAAACATTTTCTTAGCAGCGTAAAATATTATTTTATTTATAAGAAACAATTCCTATTTATAAAAAAGCTAAACTGATCATAAATACCGTCTAAAACTTGCAAAACCCGTCTTTTTCACTTATGCGGTTTTTTTGGGGGGCCCTATATAACAGAATGATGGGCTTAAAAGTAATATTTTATTTGACCTAAACTTTTTTCTCTCATAGGAAATGCGTATTAAACTTCATGAGGCTCGAGCCATACCCAAGAAGTTGGCACAGCCATTTTGTTATCTCAAAGAAACAAAGGTTGTTCTGAATTGCGTTAGACTTGTGCTCCATTGTACTGAAATTTTTTTGTTTTAAATCAAAATTCAAGTCATAATTGAAAACAATCTTTTTTGGGGGCAGTACCATTTTTTTCCAATAAACAAAATTTATGCCGAAATGTGTTATATTTGTGATCAATCGGGCCGCATATTTGAAAATAAAATCAATTGGAGCCAAAATTCAAAGAAAAAAATATTCCGGGATAGCACCCCCATTTAATTTTTCCGAAAAAATTCATGCTGAATTTTGTTAGGGTTTTGCTCAATTTTGCCGCAAAAGATTGTTAAGGATGTTGAAATATGAAAGAAAATTCACAAAAAAACATTTTTTGGAACATTACAAAATTTACGAAGTTCAAAATTTGTCTAAATTCCAATTTCCAAAATCTAAAAGTTATAACATGTTGCGATAGGCGAAAAAAACAATTATTCTCTTATTGAATTTTTACTCAGGTTTACATTTTTAGTGAAATACTAGTTTTTTCCTCAAAATAATTTTTCGAATCGAACATTGCTTTAAATGTGGATATCGAAAATCTCAAAATTGTGCTGGGTTCGTGATAGACGTGCGATACAACAATTGTTTAATACTCTTTTTAATTTGGTCTACGTTTTGAGACGCCCTGAACTGGAAAACAGGATTTTACGAATGAGTCTCTGTTTAAAAATTATAAATAGCCAGACAGGTGGGAGTGGATCAGACCATTAACTGAAAGGAAACGATTGTCTAAGTTTTAAATTGTTTTTATTTATTTATAATACATAAGTTTACTCCGTATATTGAAGTGAGCGATTGAGACAAGTGGTTTGAAGGTTCAATAGTAACCTTTTGTCATAGTATCTAATTAACATATAGTACAAGATAGTAGAGTCACAATAGTATACAACAGAGCAAAGATATGGTTACAATATAGCGAATTCCAGTATATAGACTTTGCGTTCAACAGTGCAGTAAACATTGCGGTAAAATTTGTGATGATTGATGCAGTAAACTTTGCGGTAAACTTTGTAATGAATGATGCGGTAAACCTTGCGGTAAACTTTGTGATGAATGATGCGGTAAAATTTGTAATGAATTATGCGGGAAACTTTGTAATGAATTATGCGGTAAACTTTGCGGTAAACTTTATGATGAATGATGCGGTAAACTTCGCGATAAACTTTGTGATGAATTAGAAGGTAAAATTTGCGGTAAACTTTGTAATAAATTAGGCGGTAAACTTTGTGATGAATTATGCGGTAAACTTTGTAATGAATTATGCAGTAAACTTTACTGTAAACTTTGATGTAAACGTTGTGATGAATGATGCGGTAAACTTTCTAATAAACAACTCTTTAATAGATGTAGCCATAGGAAATGAATGTTACAAAGCTTACAGAAAGGAAATAAAGTGAGGAATGGCATTGACCATGACCTAAGCAGTTTCAGCTACCAGGAAGTGAAGCAAAGCAGGAAACCGTAAAAAAAGCACATAGTTCATCAGGGCTGACTCAACATTAAGAAATACCTGACGAAGTCTCGTCCGAATACCTGTTCGTTGATCAGGAGAGGAGGTAAAATAATTTTATAATTTTTAATTTATAATAATTTTCGCAAAATAATTAAACTTTCAACCAAAGAGATGAATTTTCAACTAGAATTATAAATGTTCATAAAAAAGTGATTTCTTAACAAAGTGATTGAAACAAATTTTTTCAACAAATTAGTTGATTCTAGTCCAGTTTTCAAGATCAAAATATGAATTTTTAAACAGGAAATAATTTTCTAAGAAAAAAATTGAATTTTCAATCCAAAAATACGAATTCTTAAAAAAATAGTTTAAGTCTTTACCAAACGGTTGCATTTTCATCCAAAAACGATAAAATTTTATACTAAAACAGATGAATTTTTAACAAAAAACGAAAAAAAAATTTAAGTGAAAATTTCATCCAGAAAAGATTTCAGTTCATTTTTGAACTCCAAAATATGAATTTTAAATAAAAAGTATATTTTCTACGAAATATATAAATTTTCAAGAAAATAGTATAATAGTTTAATTTCCAACCAAACAGTTACATTTTTGTCCAAAAATGATGATACTTTTCTTAAAAAAGACAGATTTTTCACTAAATAAAAACCAGTTTTTAAAAATAGTTAAATTTTCCTTTAGAAAATATTTTTGTTGGTTTTTTAAAACCTAAATATTATATTTAAACAGTAGGATTTTTAACAAAAAAATTGGACTTTTCAATCAAGTTTTTAAGTTTTCAACCAAACAGTTTTGTTTTTATCCGAAGAAGATGTCATTTCTGCTTAAGCAAGTCAATTTTAAAATCTAAAAGACAAATAAAAAGAAATAACAGAAAAATATGAATTAAAGAAAAAACCCTTTTAAGAAATAATTAAATTTTTATTCAAAGAAGATTTGGTTCACTTTCTTAAACCAAAATAAGGATTCTAAACAATTTTCAAGCAAACTGGATGAATTTTTAAGAAAATTATTGAATTGTCAAAAAAATAATAAAATGTATAACCAGAAGAATAATCTTCAGAAAAAAGTTCTTAACCTGTCCCATTTTCGAAATTCTAATCTTAAATTATTTGGATTTGAGTTTCTTCAATTCAAAATAAGAATGTTCCATTTTAAAGGCTTCACATTAGAAATGAGAAACTTTTAATTCCTTTCAATTTTGAATGATCGAATTTTCAACATTGTAGTTAAAAACTATTTCATTTCCAAGGTTTTGAACTTGACCTATTTTCGAAATTTTCTTATATTCTTAAATGATTGCAATTCGCGATTTTTATATTTCAAATAAAATTGTCTCGCTAGGTGTCAGGAACTCCTGGATTCATCCCGGGTACATTTTCGAAGCAATTTTAAAGGAGTTATTTGGGTGCAAACAAAGAACAAAAATAGGACTGGGTGTTGAGAAAAATTAGTCTTTATTAAATATCAATCCAAAAATTATAATGTATGATGTTCTTTTACAAACAATATTTTTGAAAATACACTCGTTCGCCAAGAGAACGAGCAGCTCGGGACCGCGACCTGCCGAGCGAACGAACACGTGAGGGGGCTCC
>JAWWLR010005605.1:0-11883 GCA_035041075.1 Acraspis erinacei
GAAGGTTTATAATTTTAGTTGAAATTCAGAGTGTGGTTGACAATTAATTCCTTCAACTGAAAATTTAAATCTCCATCTTTGTCTGAAAATTGATCTTTCCTTGTTAAAAATTCCAGAATTAGAATAAAAAAATTATCTTTTTGAATTAAAAATTAAACTATTTCGTTGAAAATCCACATATTTTGTAAAAAAATCGTTTTTTTTTTAAAGTAAATTATCATCTTTTTTATTGGCAGTGAATCTTCTTGTTTAAAAATTCAACTTTTTTGTTCAAAATTCAAGTATTATAGTTAATGATTTATTATTTTAGTTAAAAAATCATATTTTAGTTTGGAAATCAATTTAATTGATTGAAAATTAATCTCTTTTGTTAAAAATAATGTTTTTGTTAAAGATTCATCATTTTAATTAAAAATACTTTTTAATGGTTGAAATATGAGCTATTTGATTGAAAATTCCTTTTTTCTTTGGACGAAAAAGATTTTTTTGCCGTATATTTAACTTTTTTGTTGAAAATTTGTTTATTCTTTGGTTTAAAATTATTTTGTTTTTTAAACAAAATTTATGAAGTTTGTGAAAAATTCGCCTTTTTTGTAGAAAATTAATCTTTATGGTTGAAAATTCATCTTTTTGTTATAAAATTTAATTATTCCAATCGAAGGTTTATAATTTTAGTTGAAATACAGCAGTGTGCATGACAATTAATTCCTTCAATTGAAAATTTAAATCTTTATTTTTTGTTGAAAATGGATCTTTTCTTGTTAAAAATTCAACAATTTGGAGAAAAAATGGTATTTTTTAATTTAAAATTCAACTATTTCGTTCAAAATCCACATATTTGGTAAAAAGATCGTTTTTTTAAAGTAAATTATTATCTTTTTGGTTGAAAATCAATCTAATTGATTGAAAATTAATCTCTTTTGTTAAAAAGAATTTTTTTGTTAAAGATTCATCATTTTAATTAAAAATACATTTCTTTGGTTGAAATACGAGCTATTTGATTGAAAATTTCTTTTCTCTTTGGACGAAAAGGAATTTTTTGCCGAATATTTAACTTTTGTGTTGAAAATTTGTTTATTCTTTGGTTAAAAATTTTTTTGATTTTTAAACTAAAATGTAAATATTATTCCAATTGAATAACTCAATTATTTCAGTTGAAGATTCATTGTTTTAGCTGAAAACTCATTTTTTTGGTTTAAAATTCAACTATTCCAGTTGAAGATTCATCAGTTATGTTGAAAATTCAACTATTTTCTGGAAAAGTCCGTTATTTTTTCTGGAAAGTTAATTTTTTTCAACTAAAAGTTTAACTATTACATTTTTCGTTAAAACTAAATATTTTTAGTACAAAATTTAAATATTTGTTTCAAAATTCTTTTTCTTTGTCATTTTTGCTCTATTGTGTTAAAGAATGTTTGGAATGAAAGTCATGAGTTAAAATAAATTTTTGCGTTTAGCGGCAAATATTAATGTTTAAGTTGACCGGGGAAATTTTCAAATATATTCAAATATATTCATCAAATATTTAAAATATATGTTCAGTGATTTCTAAACCTAAATCTATCATTCTTATTTTCACTCGACAGAATAATATGATATTATTTTGAATTTTTGATGTGCAGCAAGAAGGAGAATCGACGATAGAAATAGAGCCAGAGGGCGAGTCGCACACGACAATTGATAGTGCAATTCTTCATGAAATGGATAGAGATACTGATACTCGTGATTCTTCTCCAGAAACTAATGTAGAGGCTCTTTTGAGCGATCCGTCGCAAGAACTGACGCCACAAATTGAAGCTGCAATCAAATCTAAGTGGCAAAAAATCGTGGGACCGGATGTCGAGATAGTGGTAAATATTTTTTCGTTTTGATTCAAACAGTTGTTGGTAAATGAAAAACTTTGCGTATTTGTAACTTTGTTCCGTAGGTGGCGCAATTAAAAAAATTCGCAGAAGGTAGTGGATTAGGAATTAGTTTAGAGGGAACAGTGGACGTCGAAAATGGGCAGGAAGTAAGGCCTCATCATTATATTCGCTCAATTCTGCCACAAGGACCCGTTGGTCAAAACAACACATTAAGATCTGCAGACGAACTCTTAGAGGTTTGTGGTCTTTTTTTTAGTTTAATTATTGAAAACTTTCAACTGTCGGTTAATTTTGTTTAATTATCGAATTGAATTAATTGTGTAGGTGAATGGCTACCGACTTTTGGGAATTAACCACATGGAAGTGGTGAGCGTCCTGAAGGAATTGCCCGTTCACGTAAGAATGGTCTGTGGCAGAAATATCAAATCGCAGGATCCCCTCTGTCCGATAGATACAGCTCAACATCAAGCCGCCTTTCAAACTAGGGTAAGTTCTTTCATTAAGTGTCTACAGGGAATTTTTATATACCTGAAAAAACGTGGAAAAGTTTGAAAATTTTATTTTAAAAAGTTAGGGAATTTTTTCAAGTGTATTTAATTTTTTGTTTAAATTCAATCTAAATTGTAAAATAAAATTAAATAACAACGCGATTCTTCATTTGTAAAAGTAGCCTTATATTATTGTAATTTTACTTTTCAATTTTTGGCGGATAATTTATCTTTTTTTACTTAAAAATTCAAGTATTTTTTTTTGGAGATTCATCATTTTTCGTAGAAATTAATCTTCTCGGTTGAAAGTTCATTTTTTTATTCAAAAATCAACTATTCCATTTAAAGATTCATCATTTTAGTTCAAATTTCATATTTTTAGTTTAAAATCCAACTATTTCAGTTAAAGATGAATGATTTTAGCTAGAAATGCATCGCTTTGATTAATAATTTAACTATTTCGTTAAAAATTCGTTTTTTTCTTGTTTCTTTTTAAGTTAATTTTTTTAACTAAAAATTTTAATTTTCAATTTTTGGCGGATAATTTATCTTTTTTTACTTAAAAATTCAAGTATTTTGTTGGAGATTCATAATTTTTGGTAGAAATTAATCTTCTTGGTTGAAAATTCACCATTTTGTTTAAAAAATCAACTATTCCATTTAAAGATGCAACATTTTAGTTGAAATTTCATATTTTTCGTTTAAAATCCAACTATTTCAGTTTAAGATGAATGATTTTAGCTAGAAATGCATTGCTTTGATTAATAATTTAACTATTTCGTTAAAAATTCGTGTTTTTTTTTTAAGTTAATTTTTTTAAAATAAAAAGTAAATAACTATTTCAATTGAATATTCCATCATTTTTAGTTGAAAATTTATCTCTTTGGCTGAACATTAGTTATTTGACTAAAAATTTTACTTTTCAATTTTTGGCTGATAATTGATCTTTTTTTACTTAAAAATTCAAGTATTTTGTTGGAGATTCATAATTTTTGGTAGAAATTAATCTTCTTGATTGAAAGTTCATTTTTTTAAATTAAAAAATCAACTATTCCATTTAAAGATTCATTATTTTAGTTGAAAATTTATATTTTTAGTTTAAAATCCAACTATTTCAGTTAAAGATTGACCGTTTTAGTTAAAAATTCATTAGTTTAGTTGAAAATAAATTTTTGTGTAACTGAAAATTTATATTTTTCTATAATTATAATATATAATTATTATAATATATATTATTATTATAATATAATTATAATATATTTCTATAATTATAATTTATATATTATAGGGGGTAAAAATTTATCTTCTTGTTTGAAAATTTATCTTTTTTTTGTATAAAAGTCCAATATTTCAGTTGAAAATTCATTTCTTTATTTGAACATGATTTTTTTAACTGAAAATTTTACTATTCAATTTTTGGTTGACAATTGATCTCTTTTATTTCAAAATTCGTCCTTTGGGTAGTAATTAATCTCCTTGTTTAATAATTATTCTTTTTGGTTGAAAATTCAATTATTACAGTTGAAGATTTATAACTTTAGTTGAAAATTCATCTTTTTAGTTTTAAAATTTAACCCTTTCAGTAAAATATTTATTATTTTAGTTGAAAATTCATCACTTTAATTGAAAATTTAACTATTTTGCTAAAATTTCTTTTTTTTACAATTAATTTTTGTTAACTGAAAATTTAACGATTTCATTTATCGTTAAAAATTGATTTTTTTATGTCTAAATTCATCTATATGTATTTCGTTGAAAATTCATGTATTTAATTGAAAAATGTTATTTTATGGTAAAAAATGAATCTTCTTGTTTGAAAATTCCTGTTTTTCGGTGAAAATTCGAGTATTCCTGTTAAATTTTTATCGTTTGATTTGGAAATTGATCTATTTGGTTGCAAATAAAACAACTTTGATGAAAGTTAAACGCTTTTGTGAAAAATTCATGTTTTTGGTTGTAATTTTTTTTCAGGAAAATTAATTATAATAACTAAAAATTAAACTATTCCAATTGTGGTTGACAACTATTTTTTTTTAGTTTAAAATTCAACTACTTGGTTGAAAATTGATCTGCTTTAGTTGAAATTCAACTATTTGGTACTTGAGAGACAAACTCAATAAATTAATTTTTATGGTTTTTGTATCATTTAATTATTTAATAAATCGAAATATAGTTAAATTTAAATCTGAAAAAATGAATTTTTAAGGATAAACGTAATCGTTAAATTTTCAGTCAACAAAAATTAATTTTCAATCAAAAAAAAAATCATTTTTGGCTAAATGCTTAATTTTGCTAAAAATGATTTTTTTTCGTTGAAAATTAATTTTGGTTGAATGAAAATTTAACGATTTCATTTATCGTTAAAAATTGATTTTTTTATACGTATTTCAACTATATTTCGTTGAACATTCATGTATTTCATTGAAAAATGTTATTTTTTGGTAAAAAATTAATCTTCTTATTTGAAAATTCCTTTTTTTCGGTGAAAACTTGAGTATTGCAGTTAACTTTTTATCATTTTATTAGAAAATTGATCTATTTGGTTGCAAATAAAACATCTTTGATGACAGTTGAACTCTTTTGGTAACAAAAAGGTTGTTTTTTTGCGGCAAATTAATTATTATAACTAAAAAAATGTAACTATTCCATTTATGGTTGAAAACTCATCTTTTTTAGTTTAAAATTCAATTATTTGGTTGAAAATTAATCTTATTTAGTAGAAATTAAAATATTTAGTACTTAGGGACAAATTCACGAAATAAATTGTTCTGGTTTTTGTATAATTTAATTATTTAATAAATCGATAATGCAACTATATTTAAGAATATCTTGTATAAATTTAAGTTGTCAAATCTTACTTAATGAAACATAATAATTGAATTCTTAGAAACGGACAAAAAAACAACATTATTTATAATACACTAGCAAAACTGTATGCATATCCCGAGTTCATTATTTTGAATAATGCAAAATATTTAATTGGCGTCGTATTTTGAAAAATTACACCTGAAAAAAACATAGAATTTAAAATAATTTTGTTCGCACAGAGTATTCTTGGTGGTTCCTTACAAAATTTGCTACCCTCGATGGATCGACTCGTGAAGGCAAAGTCTGACGGTTCTTTAGCATCGGCGACAACAACGGCGACCGTCACTGATGCAAGTCTTAGCAAAATGAAATCCCGATCTCTGGAACCACTAACGGGTCTTGCGATGTGGAGTTCTGAACCGCAAATAATAGAACTCGTCAAAGGAGAGAGAGGCCTTGGATTTTCTATTTTAGATTATCAGGTAAAGTCGAATGATTTTTTAAACCTAAAATTGTATTAACCAATAACTATATTTGATAATTTTTTTTTATTTCAATTTTTAAAAGTAGGTATAATTAGATATTTTTCCCTGAGCCGTATTTTTTGTGCCCATATTACCTTAATTATTGTCAATATATTTTATCTTGAATATCGTTTACAAATTATTTATTTGAAATTGATAGAACTTTAAAATCAGGAATTTGATTTAATTTATTTTTAATTTTTCTCTTTTTCCCGCGAGAATATAATATACATATATAATAATGAAATACATTTTTATAATATTGAAGCACTTGAAGAAATTATTTACAAATAAGTAAAGTACAAAATAAAATAAAAAATAATATACCGCAACACAAATAACATGTCTTTTAAAAAGATTGTTTCTTCTTTTCTGCAATTAAAAATAAATGCTGTCATTGAAAATTCATCTTTTTTAGGTGAAAATTAATTATTTATAATTCAAAGTCTACTATTATATTTTTGGTTCAGAATGCATCTCTTTTTGTGGAAAGTTAAACTACTTTCTAATCAATTTAATTAATCCATCTGTTTCATGGAAAATTTGAATTTTTGACTAGAAAGTTCCACAATTTCGTTTCATTTTTTTTCTTTCTTAACCGAATTTTTCTTACTTACAAATTTGTCTTTTTGTTATGAAAATGCATCTTTTTTCCTTAAAAATGAAACTATTGAAATAGTTTTTGATTGAAGTTTCAAATATTACGAGAGTTATAGCACTTAATAAATTCAAAAAAATAAATGAATTTTTTTCGAAAAATTGGATATCAAAATTTTTACGGTACAAAAAAGAATGAAAAGTTGCATTTTTTCGGTCAAAATATGCAAGATACGACAAAATACGAGTAGATAAAAATTGTGCACCCAAAGAAGATCTATAAATTTTATATTAATCATTTTTTTTATAGAATGCGTAGTATTTGTTTTAATCGTGTAAAATAACATTAACAATAAAAAAATCAAATCTGTGAACAAAATTATGCAAGGTACGAAAACGCATAAATGAGAAAAAAAATCTGCATTCAAAAAAGATCTACAAATTTGTAATAGACTTTTGTTATGATGATACATTAAAAATTTATAAAAAATTAACTTTTTATGAAATTGACGCAAACTAAATTACATCGACAAATTTTTTTCGAGCCCCTTTATTGCAGGATGCGTATTTTTGGTTTAAATCGTAAAAAATAATATTGAAAATAGACAAATTATTTTTTTTGGAAAACCGACACAAGTTGCATTAAAAAGTTTAATAACAAAATTGTTTTTTTTTATATGATACGCACTTTAGAAAAATTTTAAAACAAGGAAATGAAAATACGTATATTTCAATACCAATCCTATTATGAATTTTTATGATATAAATTTATTGAAATGATATATTTGTTATGGTAGCTAAGAATAAAAATTAGTATGACATAAGGAGCAAGTATTAAATTAATCATGAAAAATTAAATTATTCAATTATTTTGCAATATCTGAATAAGCAGTACTTTTGTTAAAAAGTCATCTCAATTCTTTTTTTAAAATCGTTTTTAGGTTGAAAATTCTTTTTTTCGGTTGAAAATTGAGCTTTAGTTGAAAATTCAACTATTTGGTTGAAACATTGGCGAAGCCAGAATTTAATAAAGGGTTAACATTTTTGGTATTATATTCCACTGTTTTGTTTAAAATTTACTTTCTTGTTAAAAATTCATATTTTGGTGTCGAAAATTCGTTTATGCGCCTTAGAAATTTAATAATTTCGTTGATTTTTTTTCTGTCTTGAATTAAAAATATTTCTTGGTTGAAAATTCATTCCTTCTGTAGAAAACTCGTCTTTTTTTGGAAATATTAGTTTATATAAGGTTGAAATTTTAACAATTTGGTTAAAATTTTAACTTTTTAAAATTAAAAATTCAACATCTTGGTTGACATTGGAAGTTTTTTGTTAAAAAATTAAATATTTCGCTTTGGTTAAATATTAACCTTTGCAGGTTAAAAATTTAATTATTTATTTAAAAATTCAAGTGTTTTGTTGACAATTTTACCTTTTTTCTTAAAATTTAAACTATTATTATGTTGTAAATTCTACTGCTTGGTTACTAAATAATTATTTCGTTGTTGAAAATTGGTCTGTTTGGTTGAATTAATCATTATAGGTTGAAAATTCGACTATTTTCTTGAAAATGAAACTATTTTGTTTAAAAGTCATCGTTTTTGGTAGAAAAGTTCTTTCTTGTTTGAATTTAATTCTTTTTTGTTTAAAAACTCGTCTCTTTGGCTTTAAAATTCAACAGCTTGGATAAATATTTATTCTTTCTTGTCTTGAAATCTTTCTTGTTTGAAAATTGAGCTCATTTGATCGAAAATCGTCTATTTCGTTTCAAAATTCATTTGTGTAAGGTTTGAAAATTCAACTATTTGGTTAAAACTTTGTCCCCTTCGCTTAAAAGATCAAATATAGGTTGCAAATTCTAGTATTTGATTAAAAACTCTTTTTTTCGGGTTTAAAAGTCAAATATTTTCTTAAAAAATCCGAAATTTAATTTGAAAAACTCAACTCTTTTATTGAAAATTCGTCTTTAGGTTGAGTTCAACTGTTTTTTTAAAGTTAAAATCTTTTTTTGTTTTAAACGTAAATTACTTCATTTTTTGTACAGAACTTATATTTTTTGGAATGAAAATTTGATTACTTGGTTGAAAGTTAAACTCTTTTGTTAAGAATTAGTTTTGTTTTGGTTGAAAATTGATTTTTTCTAACTGAAAAATTAACTTCCATTCCTCAATTTTTGATTTAAAAAATTATATTTTTTGTTGAAAATTCGTCTTTTTTATAGAATTTATTCTTCTTGGTTGAAAACTCCACTGTTTCAATTAAAGATTCATAATTGTAGTTGAAAATTCGTTCAAGTTGTGTTTAATTAATAAAATACGACGTCAGAAAAATAATTGTATGCATTCTATTTTGTATTATTTTTTTAAAGTTATCGAAAAAAAATGCTTGGGAGAATAAAAATTGTTTAATCACATGGAAAATTTTAAACATTAAAAGAAATGTACCAAAATTATGTAATTATTCAACAAAATGTAGCATAGGATACCAATTCGAGAAAAAAGTGGACACTGCAGGCTTGTTTTTTAGAAATTTAAAAAATGATTAATTGTTTAAGTAATTAAATAATATTTTTGAAAAAATTACATTTCATTGAAAAAATCCTCTTTTTTACATTTTTGAGGAAAAATAATGGTTTAAGTTACATTTATTTAAATATTTGAAAATTGTTTCACAAGTCATGGTGGTGGATATTCAAGTTGTCCGTTTGTAACTATTTGGTTGAAAATTTATCTTTTTTGGTTAAAAATTCAACTATGTCGTTAAAAATCATTAATTTTGTTTAAAAATCTTATTTTTTATAAAAAATTAATCTTCTTTTTTGTAAATTCATAGTTTTGTTTAAAAATAAAACTACTTGGTTTTTTGAAGATTTATCATTTTAGTTCAAATTTCATCGATTTGGATGAACATTTTTTTGTGTGGAAAATTAATTTTTTTAACTGAAATTATAACTATTCCATTTTTTGTAGAAAAATGGTCTTTTTATAGTTCATAATTCAACTATTTGTTTGAAAATGGATCTTTTTTAGTTGAGAATATCAACTGTTTTTCTTTGAGATTTCCTGTATTTTGTTGAAAAATCGTCTCTTTTATTAGAAAATTAATATTTTTGTCAGAAAATTGGAATATTTGGTTAAAAATTAATTTATCTTCTTGAAGATGCGGTTACGGATGTGTAATAAATATAGAATGTTACATTATCTTATCCTGATGTAAATATTTGAATTTAGATTAAATTATTACCTGTTCACGATAGATTATTATAATAAGAGTCCGTGTACAAGTCTACAATATTATAGCTTTGTAAATAAGATGTTTACCGTTAATAAATATGAAATAAAATAATACCAAGTCCATGCAAGTACATCAGTTTCATCTGGAAAAGTCACAAAGAATATTTTTAATAACAAAAAAACGAGGCATCATAATTAAAACCGCATAAATAATTAAGTTAATAATAAAATAATTAAGCAGCCATTGCATTTTTTTTAAAGTACCAATTTCCGCAGAAAACAATATTATTGTAAATATACCTTTAAACCTGATGTTTTTTTTTAAATAACCGTTTTCTGGTGTAAATTGCCAACATAACCTAAACTTGTTAAAAAGTTGTGAATGTTCTTTGCATTCTTTGGAATCTCTTTTTTTTCATTTTTTCAATTTTTGTTTAAAGTAACCGATTTTTTCTTTGTGAAGAATGTGAATGAAAGCCGAAACTGTTCAAAAAGCTTGTTCGAACTAAAATGATTTTTTTAAATACCAATTTATGGCGATAAAAACTAACATAACGTACAATCATTAAAAATTATAACGCTTTGAAGTTTAATTATTCTAATTATTATTCAAATTTTCAGCCCCGCGAGATTAATTTTCTACCAAAAAAGACGATTTTTAAACAAAATTCATGACATCTCAACCAAATAGATTAATTTTCAAATAAAACGGATCAATTTTCAACCAAATAGTCGAATTATGAACTAAGAAAATGTCAGTTTACGATAAAAATGGAATAGTTGAAATTTCAGTTAAAAAAATTTATTTTCCATGAAAAATTTTCATCCAAAGCTATGCATTTTCAACTAAAATGATAAAACTTCAATTGAAATAGATTAATTTTAAAAACAGAAATACTAATTTTTAACAAAAGATTTGAACTTTCAATCAATTCTACAAAAAAAATGAATTTTTAACTAAAATAATGAATATTTAACTGTGATACTTAAAATTTTCACCGGAAAGATGAATTTTCTAAAAAGGAGATTAATTTTCTATTAAAAAGACAATTTTTCAACAACTACGAAATTAATTTTTAACTAAATAGTTAAATAATTCACAAAAAAAATATGAACTTTCAACTAAAATGATAAATCTTTAATTGAAATAGTTAAATTTTTAACCAAAAAGATTAGTTTCTACAAAAAAGACGAATTTTCAACAAGAAAGATCATTTTTTAAATAAAAAATGCCAAAGAGGTGACCATTAAACTAAAATGCTAGAATATTTAACTAGAATAGTTATATTTTTTATTATTAAAAAACTCAATGAAATAGTTCAACTTTCAACTGGAATAATTAATTTTTCAGTCAGAAAAAATCAATTTTCAACCAGAGTTTAACTTTTAACTGATTTAAAAAAGATAAGTTCTGTATGAATTTATAACAAAATACATGAATTTTCAACTAAAAATGATGAATTTTCAATCAAAAAACAGAATAGTTTAATCGGCAGTTACAAAAAATTCTTTCACAAAAAAAACTAATTTTCAACAAAACACATGAATTTTTAAATAAAAATGATCAATTTTCAACCAAAAATAGAAAAGTTTAATTTTCAGATAAAAAACTAATTGCACACGAAACAAAACTAATTTTAAACAAAATAGTTTTATTAGTATAATTTTTTTGTTTAAATTTTAAAGTTTCTGGTAAAAAAGTTAAATAATTGTTAAAAAATGTTTAATCTTTGAAATATAATAATTTTTAAATTGAAAATATACTGTGAATATATCGCCCAATAATGATGGCGAAATAAGAACGGCAATTTCCGTGTACAACGCTAACATAACCTAAAATTTTTGAAAATTGGGAGTCTTGATGTTATATTTTCAAAAAACTTCCCCTTTTCTCTTTAAATAAACAGTTAAATAAATTATTTATGAATAAATAAAGTACACGTTTCAAGTTTAATTAAAATTGGAATATTCAAAATCCATCAACTGCAAGGTTAAACGTTCTAAATCGAGCAATTTTTAATTTGAGTTTAGTAGAACTGAAGAGCAGAGAGAAGTTAAAATGCTAAAATAAATCAAATCTTTTGAGCTGAGGGGCAAAAAAAAACTTGTCGAAAAAAAATTGGGGAAAAAATTTATTCAGTACAATTTAACGAATACAAATTCAAAATATTTTCTATTGGTTCCAAAATTATGAAATTTAAAAATAAATTTTTTGCTGAATAATATTTTTGAAAATGTGCAAAAAAATGTTGGTTTTTTTTTTATTATTGAGTCTTGCACACATTTAAGAAATGTTCAATATTTTAAACCTAAAATTTATTCAGCTTGAACTAAAGAAAAATTTGTATGGTTTTGTTTTTTCGTAAAA
>JAWWLR010005650.1:0-11881 GCA_035041075.1 Acraspis erinacei
CACGATGCGGAAGCTGAGCAGAACTGTCTGACGCGTCTACCGTTCATCGGCTATAACTCCAAAAGTATTTCGAATTTCGTCTTAAAATTTTCAGGGAATATACATAAAGACATATAGGTTTGAATGAGACAATAAATTATTATATTATTTTAATTATTATATTAGCAGTCTTACTTGGCTATTTTTAGCAGAATGTTGGTTATATTCAACAAGTATGTTTTCTCAGTGTAATAGATATTAAAACAACCACAATAGTATAATCAAAATAACTCCCTTGGTTTTGGTCGTTAGGAAATGTCGATATCCTTGCTGAATTGTTTAAAGATTTTATAGAAACTTTAAAAATAATTCCATCGAGTTAATAAAAAATCCTGCCGTGATTTTGGCTTCGAGGAAACGTAGCTTTCCTCACTTAAATATTTAAATGGTATGTAGAAATAACACTTAAAATAAATTCAACGACTTTCTCTGCTATTATATTCTTTGCAAAATTCTTGTTATTTGACTTTCGACCCTAATAGTATGATGGACAAAATTTCCTGTGATTTTTCTTTTTCTAAAATGCCGATTTCCTCACCTGAATGTTGAAGGTATGTTGAAACAATGCTTAAAATAAATGCCAACACATGGTTTAATAGTTTAATTATGAGTAAAACACTTTTGTTTTAATGGGTCTAATCTACAAAATATAAGTGAATGACGCCTAAAACAAAATACCTTGGATACTAATGCGTTTGAGTGGGGAGCCTTACATGATAACTTTCTTAGGCTCTTAACTTAGGGTGAGCGTTAGAGAAATTCATAGGCAACCTGGGTCGATGAAGTTTTGCGGAAAGAACGTGTTACTTAGATAAATAACACTAGAATTCTAGGTGAATCTGAAAAATCTATAAATCCTTCCTCACATGACGCCATTAATCACCGAGTGAGTTACGCCTGTGACTCACATCGAGTAGGTAAAAATCATTATCATTTTTGTCCATGTGGATTGTGGATGTTAGACTGATGAACATCAGAGCTTTCATTAATATTGTCGCCGATAAGTAAATTAATAGTTTATGTAAACGTTAAAGCATTTGACTAGGTGGATACAATTAAACTTTGGAAAATCCTGAAAGAATACGAAGTCAATATACATGGCTCCTTCAAGCAATCACAGAAAAAACGAAAGATAAATTTTACATCGATTCCAGGTGAAAGATTCACCGCAAAAAAAGTTAACCTTCCCAGATAAACTTGACATGAATAAAAGATAATTACCGATTTTTAACCTTGCCTGGATAATCTATCGCCTTATAATCGCTCCATTTTTATTCGAGATGTAGCGAAAATGAAGACGTCAGCCCTATTTATCGTCGTTTAACTTCATTAAATTGGAAAGAAATGGGGATTTCCATCTGTCAGTTGCTTTTTACGCTTTTGGCTAAATGTTAATAAATAAGGTCTAGTTCGTCTACAATAGTGTAACTTATTTCGGAGGAGATGTATCAGTGAGAACAATTTTTTTCGTGTTTTCTGTTGCTTATTATACATTCTTATCAAAATTTTCTCACTTCAGCGTGACGTAGTAGACGATAACAGAATTATTCTCCTAACCTCGGTGAAAATTTCGCTGAAATATATTTAATTTTTAACCGTTGCAAATCTTACCTGCAACAAATTTTAACTTGTTTTTGAATGTGTTATTTTAAATCTGGTGTTCCGATTTATAGCTAGAATTCACTCATACCTTGCCGTGTCCCATTGCTGCTAAGTAAGCGATAGCAGACGACAGTTTTTATTACATCGTTGGATAAACTTTCCCAAAATAGCATGTAAACTTTAACAACTGGAAATTTTACATGCAACAAAATTTAACTTTAGTTGTTTCTGTCATAAAAACAATATATGCTGGAAGCAACGCGGGTGTAAGGTTTAATTGGAAACTGTGTGATTGTTTCGATATTATCCAAGGTGTTAGACAGAGATGCATTATGTCCTCATGGCTAATTATTCTATTCTTAAGAATCGCCCTCTTCGCCGAAGAAAGTGTGGATCTCGGGAGAGTGAGGGTACGTATGTTAGCGTTCGCAGATGAGAAGATTGTTATGGCAGAGTCAATCGAAGACTTGCAAAGAATGTTGAGGGACTGAATACAAGCATGAAGAACATGGGCCTCAAAATTAACAAAATTAAACCAAAATTATGGTGTTTAAAAGAAAGGGCGAGAAAACTATGTGCAAAATTGTCCTACATGATGAGAGGATAGAACAATTTGCAAAGTACGCTCATTATCAAATGTAAAAATAGATCAAGTAAAACTAAAAGGGCAATACATAATTCTATATTCATACCGACTGTACTCTACGGTAACGAGACCTGGACCTATCAGTACAAGAATAATAGTTAAATTAACGCGAGTAACATGAAATTCCGGCGCATGATATGCGAAAAAATACTGATGGGGAAAGTGAGCAATGAGATGATCCTTAAAGAATAGGCTGTAGAGGAGACACTACTTAACATATGGAACAGAAATTCGTTGAGATGGTTTGGGCATATTGAGAGAACAGAAGATGAACGTCTAAAGAAAGAAGTATTTATATCAAGGAAAGGAAATGACTGTGGCCAGAGGCAGACCGTGGAAACATTGGTTAGAATGTGTAATCGATACCTTAATTTGAAGAGATATAAGAAGCCATAGAATCACAAGAGCTTGCATCAAAGAATGCACGGATGTGAAGGAAGCTAGATACATCTGTCAGGACAGAAATGTGTGACAATAAATAGTTTCTAATAAAGAGTCTCAGTGGAGTGAATGACGCCTGAAACAAAAGACCTTGGATACTCATGGGCCCGAGTGGGCACCTTCGCATGATGACTTTATGAGGCTCTTTACTTGGGGTGATCGCTAGAGAGATTGGTCAGCAACCTGGTTCGGAGCAGTGTTGCGGAACTAATGTGTTATTTAAATAAATAACACGAGAATTCTAGACCAATTAAAAATCTTTTTCTATCCCCCACATTACTCCCTTCAACACGTAATGAGTTATGCGAACTTAAATTGTATATAATTTACGAGTAGGTACGTAGAGATTATTAAACATTATGTGATTTATCAGATAATGATCATTGCTGTGAATAAATCTAGGTTTTCAAAGTGCTCATTTACGGGGAGATAGAAGAAGATATTGAGAGGTTTCAATATCTGTTCATTAAAAAAGCTCTTTCTATTCCTTCCCCTACTCTCTCTCTCTCTCTCTCTCTCTCTCTCTCTCTCTCTCTCTCTCTAGCGCTAGAAATTTTTAAACAAATATTTAAAATTTGCATAATTTTTTAAATTTCGACCATAGAATTTTATTATAATTTTGTATAGCTTTTTTTAATATAGACTTAAAAGCAGTGGATTAGGGCCCTAAAGGAGCATAACTATTTTGTCGTTGATTTATGAACGCTTTAAATTCGCGTATTAGCAAAATGTTATTCGGGGCGATAATTTATTTTTAATGGAACCCTTCTTTCGAAAAACATAATACAAATCTACAGGAATGAATGAGAAAAATGTGATAAGTCTGAGAAATCATAAATGTAAACACCATACATTTTTTTTAATTATCTTCTTTCAACTAACGCAAAAAGATATTTATGAAACACTTGGATGCTTTTCATGAATAAAAATGCACTATGGAGTAAATTGACAAGTCTATGCAACCGAACCATGCATTAACGACAAAATCTGGAAATGAATGAAAAATTACCAAAAATCACAGAAAATTTTCGGCACCCCACATCAAATGTACATAAAATGGCTTCTTGTCAAAATCTCTAAGTTAAAAAAGATATTATAATTAGACATTGTGCCAAAAACCCATTTTCTGTACATTTGGTGTGTGGTCCAGAAATTTTCTGCAATTTTTGATAAGAAAGAACTTTTTTAATGAACAGATATTTAAACTTCTCAATCACTTGTTCTATCTGAACGTAAATTAGCACTTTAAAAACCTAATATTTCTTGACAGCCATGCTCATTATCTGATAAATAACACCAAGTCATCATGTGAAGGGGCCTACTTCGGCCCATTAGTATCCAAGGTCTTTTGTTTCAGGTGCCATTCACTCCACTGACTCTCTTTTTTATAAAATATTTATCGCCACAACTTTCTGTCTTCACATACGTTCATACATACATACCTTCCTTCACGTCCGTGCATTCCCTTACAGCATGAGATATCGGCGGGATATCCCATTTATATCCCAGGATATCGTAGGCATATCCCAGGGGGTCCTAGGTATATCGCAAATAATATCGTACAGGGCGGAAATCTCGATATCCCTGTAATGTCTCAAGGATATCTCAGAATATCCTCAGGATATCCCATTAATGTTCCAATTTTATATGCCAAGGATGTTCCCAAGATATCCCAATTCTATAATTTATATTTCTGGAAATTCAGATATATCTACTGCCAATATTATTTATGTTCAATCGTATAAATAGAATAAGAAATAATATTTGGTATTTTTCCGTTCAGTGTGCGAAAACTGTCACGCAGCAATAAGTGAAACTTTAACAAAAGTCAATAATTTCTCGAATATTCGTGCCAAATTACAATCAATTGTCATTTATATTATAGAAACAAACGAGGTACATATTAGTTTGATTTTTTATCATAGAACTGACTTTGCCTTTCAATAGTGCAATCTCTAAACTGCGCAATTTAGATTGTACAGATACAATAACAGCCAGCTTTGAAGTTTTTAGAAAGTGACTTGTTTTTCATTTTATGTAGGCTATTTCTGGTTATGAAAATTATTCGCGGTAATAATTTTTTGCTAATTATACTGAGATAGGATTTTGAATGAAAGCGAATATTTGAGATTTGTACAAAGTTGTATTTTATCTAACGGATGTTTGTGAATCTCGAATTTTTCAGGCATTGTACATATTTTAATAGATATGCATTTCATAAATATTGGATTCCCTTGCCAAAATTGTGTATATCCCACACAGGACATTAAGTGGATATCGTATAGGGCGGAAATCTCGATATCCTTGGAATATGCCAGATCTAAAGAAGTGAAGGAGGGGAAATACGTTCTTTAAATTCTCCTCACAAAAAATATTTTACACAGTTTTGCTTAAGTGCTCTTGCTGATAGTTTTAAAAAATTATCACTTGTACTCGAGGATTTCATTTTATGATGTTCTTATAAGATAAGGGCTTCTTTCAACGATTATATATTCTTACGATGCCCTATAAACCCACAATCAATCGTCCCGCATTCGCGAAATAAGTTTCGTGAAACGAGATACGCGTAAGAATTTCAATTTTAAGAAATTTTTAAGCATAACCATACAGAAACAACTTCTTAATTTGTTCCGAACATATAAGTCGTCTTTGAATTATTTTAAATCTTTGTGAATTCGCTGAAATCTCTTGAAATACTTAGTATTTATGAAATCTTAAAATTTCGGTGAAGCCTTTTGGAATCTTCTTAAATTTTTGTAAAATATTTGAAATCCTTGAAATCTTTAAAATCCTTGAAATCTGAAATTTTTGAGAAATGCTTTGAAATTGTTATAACATTTTTTAAATATTTGTGACAAATTTCTTTAATCTTTGTTTGTGTAATCTTTTGGTTTCGTTTGAACTCATTGAAATCTTATACAATCTTCTCAAATTTGTTGAAACCTCTTCAATTAATTTTACATCTTGAAAATATTTTTGAAATCTTTCGCATTCATTTGAAATCATTGGAATATTTGCAATCGTTTAAAATTTTCAAAATGTTTGTAAATCTTTGTAATCTGGTGTACTGTAACCTTTTTGAAATCATTAAAATATTAGTAATCTGTGTAAAATCGTTTGAGATCTTATAAATCTGGTTTACTATACCCTTCTTAGAGTCTTTAAAAACTTTGAAATCTTTTTAAAGTTTTAAAATCCTTGGAGATGTTAGAAATCTGATGCACATGCCTTTTTAAAATCTTTGAAATCCTTGCAATCTTTATGAAGTGTTCGAAATCTTTCGGAAATTCGTGTAAAATTATTGTCAAATCTTTGAAATATTTGTGAAATTTTTCATTAATCTCAAATATTAAATTTGTTCAAATCTTCTGAGATGATTCGAAACCTTTTGAAATCGTTTCAATCTGTTGAAATGTTTGTAAATATTTGGAATCTTATTGAAATGTTTTGAATTCTTGTATTCTCTTGATATCTATATGACATTTGTATGATACCTGTTGAAATAATTTCAAATCTTTGAATTCTGGTTTACTGTATTCTATTTCAAATATTTAGAATCCTCTGCATTTTTTTAAAGTCTTTAAAGCTTTGTAAATTGTCGCTAAATATTTGAAATCTGGTGTAAACACAGTTTTTAAGTCTTTTAAATCGGTAAAATGTTCTGCAATGAGTAAAAGATAAATTATATCTTGCTAAACAAAAAAATTTTCAGTAGCAAGATGTCTTCTTATGCATCTTCATAGTTTGAGTTTTCTGCCTTATTAAGTATAGTTGCAGATTAAATTGCTCAAAGCTCTGTAGGCTTCGAGGCACAGATTCCCATCATGACGCTCGCGCATGCGCACGAGTTTCGACAGACATTCTAAAATGCATATTTATTTTCTGAGATAACCTCGCAATATTAAAAGGTACAATCTTTCCTTTGGACTACCTTTTTAAAATGTTTTATGCAAATTTTGTGCGACCTTTTAGAAGCTATATAATTGGTCCATACGAATTTTTTCCGTACGTTGATTTGTTCTTTTAATATTTGAATTATTTAAAATATTATTTTCGTTAAATGAAACCAATGTGAGAAACTCTATCCAAAAATTGTTCGACACAATTTCTGAGGACTTTTTAGAAGCTGCAATTCATCCTTACATCTGTTTTCGGTATCTCACGTGTTTTTGCCGAAAATTTGCATTTTATTTTTTTATATGGTATTTTCGATAAATAAAACCGAAACCACAAATCACATCAAAACTTTTGAATGTTTTAATTAAAAATAATTTAGCATTGAAGGCTTTTAATTAGAAATGATATAATCTTTATCGGTTAAATTCGATTTATTTCAACTTTGCAAGCGTTTCTCATTTAAGAGATCAATTTATAAATTGGGAAATTATTTCATTTTTATCCTTGGGAAATAATAGCAATGCTTTTGTTTATAATAATGCAGCCGTAAAAGTTATACATTTGTAAAGAAAACAAAAGTTTTTAATACAAGTGAAAATTTGGTACTAGTCTGTGGAGTTATTTTTTAAATAGAATCGATTGGTGCAGTTTACTTCTAATCTAGGATCAATATTGATTAAATTGTATCGAATTATTTAATAAAAAATTTCTGTAAAGGAAAAAAAAACGGAATACATGTTTCTTTATCCATTTTAAATAAGCATATATATTATTTCCACTTTATACACCAGATTTGTGAAATATCAATTAAAAAATAAATATTTACTTAATTGCAAAATTATCATTAAAATTAATTGATGTGGCAAAACTTTAACATTGTCACTAATTTCACAAATAAAATAAGGATTAGAATTGCAAAAGTATAACCATTTGATAGTAATTTGTTATTTTGTAAATCATGTCAGAATCTCTACTTCTACTTTATCCGTGTTTTGAGAAATCTTTGCTAAAACAGGCATTTGCTGTGAGGAGCAAAGGATAATAGATTTAAAATCCGTACCCTCAGAGGCGCAGGGCAACGATTTTACTTATAGAGAAAGAGTGGAGCCAGGTAGTACGAAGAGGGCAGTAGCTACGCACCCGACGAAATTAGTAGCTATATATATTATTGCCCCACTCCGCCGCCACTTTTCGCATCTAAGTGTATAATGTATTTGGTTAAAGTCTGTGATGCACTTCATACAATGCTCCAGCAAAACTCTCGTGCACCCTGCGGACACGGAGCGACCCAAGGAATACCGGGCATTTTTGTGGGCATTTTGCCCGAAAGTGTCTTAGCGTCTTGTAAACATGCATCGATACTTTTCAGGTGAAAGATTAGCATCTCCAAGGGCGCCGATGATAAGGACGATTAGCTTAACAGAATATGCCGGGTATATCAGGCGAAACTCTTTCTTGTCATTCTCCTTGGATATGATGTTTTTGTCAGTTGGTGCCGAAAATTCGATAACGAACATGGTTCGCTTCTCGAAGTCAAAGCGAACAATGTCAGGCCTCGAGAGCGCAACAGAAATAATTTTCTAGAATATGAAGTTCCAGTATATGCGGCACTTCTCGTTTTCGACAACTGAAGTTTTATTTTCCTAGAAGCGTTTGGCGGAACGTTATTAGGGTTAATCTCGTAAGAGTGATAAATATTCTAATAAAGCACTCTTAGTATGCTGTATTACCTTTACGTTTTGCTTAGTGTGCTTATTGTGCCTTTGAAGGTCGCATTGCCGCATGAGTTGGACAACTAGATGTTATGTGTCTTAGATGCTCGGGGCGTACATGACACACTCTGCAAATATCATCGGGAATATCTTGGCTCAAAATGTGGCGACGACATGCTAAAGTGGAAATGACACCGTCTTGGCATGCCAAAATGAAATCCTCCGTGCCTGACTTCAATTCGGGTGATTTAAGGAAAGTAGTACATATATTCAAGCTATAGTATTCCGCGACCACCTTGACGGCGTGAGATATAAAGTCGCGGAACAGAAAACTTAAGGTGCATGCTTTCCTTCATGTGCATAACCATTCGTGTCCCCATGTCAAGGGATCTGAGCTCATATCGGGATGGCAAGCATGTTCTTCTATCTTTTTTTAACCTAATGCTTAACATTGAAATTAAATTCGTTAATATTTTAATCAATTTTAATTTCTCTCAACCGCCTCTAATCTCTAACAATAGGACGGCTGAGGAAGGCATGACAGGCACTCAATCTAAATCTTTGACTCTATCCTGGGTTTACGATGTTTACAGAATCGTCAAAACTGAATACATTTAAAACAACTTCTAGATTTTGTAAGACCTGGAAATACAATTTTAGTTGTTTAATGATGTTTTAAATATTTCAATTGAAAATAATTTAACTTTTAATTTAAGAAGGGTGCAGTTAAAAAAATGTTAATTTTTCAATTGGAAATGTTTCCAGCTCAAAAATGCTTAAAATAATAAAATTTTAATGTTGGTCAATTGATTCTTTAATTTAGAGCATAGAAAACGATAAAGTGGGTATATATTTTTAGAACTGAATCTGAATATTTGAACTCTATCATTCATAAAAGTTCAAAATTCTTAATTTTCAAGTTTGTCTGCATTTTATTTAACTTTTTAAATTGGAAAGTGTTAGTACCTTTCATTTTATATGTGCAAATTATTGAGCATTCGAATACAACATTTTTGAATTAAAAGAATTTTCAACTTCAATTTAAAAAGTTTAAAAATCAAGAGTTTTATTTTGAGTGCTTTAGTTCGTAGTGTATTTTTAGTAAATTAAATTGAAACATTTTTTGCTTTGGGGGTCGGATTTTTTAATTTGATTGGCCGTTCATTATGACATTATAAAACCAAAATGGCACAAACACAAACAAACAAAAAAGTTTTTTAAGACGTAGCTCCAACAGAAATGGTTCGTACGGCCCTGATTGTTTATGGTTCGGGGGTTCCCGAGATAGTACGAAGACCATATAGGGTCTGCGATTCCCGACTCGCCTAATAACCTGCTAAGGTTACCCCCACCATTGCATCCAGAGGGTCATCGCCCGACTCACATAATGACCCGGCTAAGTATACCCCCACCATTGCTACCCCTCACTTGCCTTCACCCAGTAAATCTCGCTTCGGATTTTTATCGTATAAGCATAATTACAATACTTCTCGTTCACGTGTTTGGCGCTAATGTGGTAGGGGGATAAAATGGCAGCTTCTTATGTTGACATTGATGCATTTTGTAATACATATTGACGACTGTGATATTTGATTTAAATAGATCAATTATTATTTATATAAAAATTTTTTTTTTAATTTGGTTCATCGCGAAACATCGTTATTTGAGGTGTGTTCAATCGTAGTGATCCTGCAATGGACAAGGTAGGTTCTTTTGAATTATTGCGCTACCGAATGAACATAATAACCTTCTTGAATACAAATTTTTCTCTTTTCAAGGAAAATACCTAAGAATCTGTTTTGTGGTATCAAACTTTCACTTAAATGTAGCAGTTTTTATTTTACAATAATCTGGGATGGGTCAAAGAAATTAATTCAACGATTTACGAATTTTATATTTTTCTTTGAGCTGTGAGGTTACATTTACACGAACCATGACGGCGGACATATATATCCGTACCACAGTAGCGCCGACCTCGAGAAGATCTAGCATTTCGATGCGTTCTTGTACGTCCGACAGAAAAAGGCTCGTTTTTGGCGAAGTCAATATACAGGACTTTGGGCTCCTTATGTCTATTCTCCATGCCTGAAATCTTGAACATAGTATTATTATTAGCCTATATATTATGCTACTTTGCAAGGCTGAGAATTTAACTTTATTGTTTTGAGGACCTTTAAACTGGAAATTGAAAACATCACAAATTTAACCATTTTTAACGTTTTAAAAGTGAGATTTGACTGCAATTTTTTATGTATAAATCTGCAATAATTCGCCTGGGAATATTTGTCAAATTGACAAGGTACTTATTTAAAAATGGATTAATGTTACTATCTTGCATATTATTTTTTTTTAACTTTTTCAGTTTAAAATTCATTAACCTCGTGACTTTGAATTTCAAAATATTGTACAATTAAGCTTATTCAATATAAAATTAATAAGAGAATCACGTGTAATAAAAAAAGAGTAAAGTAGTTCAATTTTCAATAAAATACTTACAAATAGTTACCAAAAGCCATTAATCTTTAATAATTAAATCAAGTTAACAAATATAATTGTTTAATCAAATTATTATTTGTAGTAATATTCTCTTAGAACAATGCTAGAAAGTCGGAGTTTTATCTAATATTGTTTGAATCTAAAATTTTTCAGAGTGGCAATTTGATTTGGGAAAAATAATGCTCAATCATTTCCTGGTTAACAAACATTTTTTAAGATTAAAATTAAACAATTCAAACTCAGAAAGCTGAAGAATTCCGTTTATAACATGAAAATATATAATAAAGTACGGGCTATACGCACTACTCAAAATATAAAATCATTTTTAATTTTTCTAAGAATTTTAGTCAAATTTGTTTCTTCCTTTTCAGCCTGTAAAAATGCCTAAAAAGATTCAAAATTTGATTTCAAAATCTTCAGAAACCTAAATACGTAACCTAAATATTTTTAAATTTGTTACTATTTTTGAAATTCTTTTGAAACTTCTAAAAAAAACTTGATATATTATTCGAGTTTTCCCTCGTACTTTTAATAAATCCTGCAAAATAAAAATAATGCGTTAAAATCTTCCAGATTATTTTCTGAAAATTTTGGAAATCTTTTAAAATATTTTTAAATATACTATTAACATTAATTAAAAAAAGAATCATTATTAATTTTCCAATTTTAAAATAAATATCAGTGAAATGAAAAATAAAACAATTCTAATTTTCATAAATTGTGCAGATCGAAGGCGCAAAACAAAAGATCCACGCTAGAATTTTCAATGCTCCAAATAAATTGAAGAATGAATCAACCAAATAAAATTTTTTTAATTATATCATTTTAAGCAATTTTTAGTGAAAAGCATTACATCTTGAAAGATTACAATTTTTTTAATTTACACTTTTTAAACTTAAAACTCAACTATTTTATTATTTTATTTTTTTACTATTTTCACTATTTCACTATTTTTTACTATTTTATTTTTGCAATTTTTTTAGATAACAATTCTATTATTTGGTTAAAAATTATTACTATAAATATATATATATATATATATATATAT
>JAWWLR010005673.1:0-11880 GCA_035041075.1 Acraspis erinacei
GGGTAAATTTCTAGCTCGATCTGGCAGCTCTGATACATGCGCGTGAGAAAATAACCTCTATGACAAAAGTCACTTACTAGGTTTTTCTTTTGGACAGCAGTATAATAATATCTTAAACATTAACCTCAGATATCTAGATCTTTTATTACAAAACGTTCACATAAACATATCTAGGTCCATTGCACGAACTTTAAAAGAGGATAAACATCACCCAGCTTTGTCCTTACCGGTAACCTTAAAAGAAATTCCCAGTGGGCACAAAATTTACGACAACTTTAAGACACCTATGTCCATATCGTTAAAGTGTGTTTACGATATCGTAAAGAAATTCTCAGGTCACAAAACGAGTTTACGGTGTCGTAAAGACACCTTAACGTCATGGACATAGGATGCCGTAAAGTTGTCGTAACGATGTCGTAAAGACGTCGCCAAATTTTGTTCCTACTAGGTTGTTTCTACAATATGTAACTTTACCAGGTCAGTTACACCCCCCCCCCTTCCGTACAAAATCGTAATTAATTATGTGATTAACTAATACTTGTTATTAAATACATATTTAATTAAAAAGAAAAATGTCAAAAAACGAAAACTTTCGGTTACTTCGGTTAGAATAGTATTTTATTTTTTAGGTTATGCATTGCGAATTTTCGGCGATTTTTAATATTGGTAATTAGAAAATTTTGGAATTTACTTTGAGAAGAATTTCGGTGGTTGTCTAGTTCAGTAGTTACATTTTTGGTATTTTTCCGCATTCAGACTTTTTTTTGCACAAATTATGTCATCTCATATCATTTTAACCTCTTTGACACATAAGACCATGAATGCTTAAAAAAATAATTGGTCATCATATAAAGTAATGACAGGATTTGAAACAATACTCCTCGATATTTGGGGCGCGTGACCAAATCAGAATATTGCTTAGTCGTGATAGGTGGGCCATGCCTTTTTCACGGGGCGCGCGACCCAATTAGAATATTCCACGATCGTGATTGGTGCGCCATGTCTGTTGCACTCGAGTCTCTTATTTTTTATTTGGAATCAGCTGGAAATTGACGCTAAAATGGTAGATTAAGCGTAATTATTATAAAATTATAGCACTATATTATGATCGCGCTTCGCGATTAAGTTGCTCAAAACTCCGTAGGATTTGAAGTACATATTCTCATTGTAGTACTCGCGCTGCGCGCTCGGTTTTTTTTTTAATTCGCGAATTTTATTATTGTGGAATTTTCGAATTCGGGAATTTTACAGTGTCAGAAACTTTATTTTTCGGGATTTTTCAGTCTTCCCAATATTCAATTGGCGATTATTTACAAAATAAATGCAATTTCTCAAAACAATGTAGGGGTTAAAAAAGTACTTGTACCTCTATCGAAAAAAGTACCTACATATCTCAGTAATCCGAGGGAAAGAATTTTCTGGAGATTGATGAATTAGGAGGAGTGGGGTATCAACAAATGTATTAACGACTTAATAGACCTCGAAACCATTTTTTTAGGCCCATGGCATCGACTTTGACGGGAGTGGTGAGAAGCGGTTAAAATGTAAAGAAAAGTTTTTGTTTTAATTTTTATTGGCGTTTAACCGTTTTATTTAGCTTCTGTTCACAAGCGACATTGCATTTTAGTTTTAAACTGAATCATTTGTGTCTTGGTCTTGGTGTTGCCACACCTAGCCCAATCTTGCGTGGATCATTGTGCGTGCTTGCGGATTTATTTGGTAGTGAGCGGCTATCGGCTGAGTGACTACGTGCCGAACAGGTGCGTGCTGAGTGCGTGCGTGCTGCTGAGCGGCCGCGTACGGCTGGTGTGCTGCATTATCGGAGTCCTGCTCATGGATTAGGGTCTGGATATTTAATCGATGAACGGGTATCCGCTGAGTATTTTTGACTCTCTTAGCCTTAGTTAGAGGTGTAGGGACTGCTAGTCGAAATGCTCCATCTTCTTTAATTAAATAATATGGAGCTTGCGAGGGATTGGTTTGTGAACTTAATTCTGAAAAAAAGAAATATAAATTGGTAAGTTCTAATTCAGAATGGCAGAAAATCTTCATTTTCAAAATTCCCTGATTTTTCCTTTACCAATTTTTTATTTTCAGTGACCACTGGTATTCAAAGACTAGTATTTAAATCTCGTAACATTTTTAACGCGAAATTTTTTATAAAGAGAAGAAAACAAATTTCCGAAGGAAATTCAACATTTATTTATTTACTTCAACCAAATCATGTGAGTTTTTCACTATCGAAGGTGAATTATCAGTACAAGAGGACAAATTTTCAAAGACACAATTTCATTTTCGACCACAAAAGAGTATTTTCTACCATAAAAGATAACAAAGTGGTTTCGTTTGTGACAAAAATTAGGAATTTAATAAAATACTTTAATTTGGGATAATACAGTTACATTTCACGCAAAACTTTCAACAAAAAATAATACGTGTTTAATTTGGTTTAAATTTTTAATTAAAAAAAAGCAATTCTTAATCAAATAGTTTAGCTTTTAAGCAAATAGGTGAATCTAAAGTAATATTATGAATATTAAACGGGACCTCTTATTTTTTTATTCGAATTTTAATTTTTTGCCATAATTAGAAAGAATGTTCATGAAAAGAAATTAATTTTCAACTTAAATGACAAAGCTACATAAACAAATTATTTTTTAGAGAAGTGGTTCAACCTTTAATTAATTATATCAATTTTCCAATAAAAACATAAATTTTTATAAAATATAGTAACATCAGATATTTAAAACCAACTGAAATTGAATCTTTATTTGAAAAACGCGGTTGAACTCTACTCAAGAAGATGAATTAAAAAAAAATGTTTGAATCCTCAACCAAAGAAGATTAATCTTCAACATAGCAGTGGCAATTATATCAAAAAAGGAAACAGTTTCGAATAAAACCAAAAAATTTCAAGCAGAAAATATAAATTTGAAAAAAAAATTTTTCAAGAAAATAGTCAAATTGTGAACCAAACATATTTCACTTAAATTTAAAAAAATTATATAACAATTTCTAAGAAGAAATTAATTTTCTACAAACATAGATGCATTTTCTAACAAAAAATTCGAATTTTCAGCAAAACAGTTGTTTTGGATCCAATCGGATGAGTCTTTAACGCCATTATTTTAAATAAAAATTTATGAGTGACAAATGAATTAGTTATATTTTCAGTTCAATTAAAATAATTTACAAGCAAAAAAAAACCTATTTTTATCCAGCAAAAAAAACTATTTTTATGAAGCAACAATATTACTAAATATTTTCAATAAAATAGTTCAATTTTTAACTAAAAACATTAATTTTTCACCAATAAGATCTAATCCTAAAAAAAAGTTGAATTTTCAATCAAAAATAAAATAGTTACATTTTCGAATTAAGCATTTTTTTTACAAAAAATCAAATTTTCAATAAAATAGTTACATTTTCTACAAAAAACATAAATATTCAATTAATTCTACACACAATATTCTGAATGTCAACCAAGTAGTTTAATTAAAAGAGATTAATGTAAGATCAAAGATTGACTCGTTACATCTTAAATCAATGAAATTAATTTTTAATGAAAAAAAAGAATTTTGAAGAAAAAAAAATTCAAGTTTTTAACAAAATAGTTCAATTTTCAACAAAAAATATGAATTTTGAAGCAAGAATATTAGATGAATTTTCAGTTAGAAAAAATAATTTCCAATAAGAAAAACGAATTTTTAACAACATGGTGAATTTTTCTGCATTGCTGATTAATTTTTTAGAAATTAATGAACTAGAGAAGTTAATTTTAATTCAATACTGAAAAAGACGAGTTTTAAACAAAATACATGAATTTTTATCCAAGTACAGTGGAGTGACGCGTTTGGAACTCATTATCCGGTATATCGGGATTCGGTAATGCGGGAGTTCAGTGTTGTTGGTTTTTCAAAATAGTTCAATTTTCTATAAAAAATAAGAATTTTTAATTGAAGTAGCCCAATTTTTAAGAAGAAGTGGAGTAGTTTGATTTTCAGATTAGAACATTTTCTTTTAAACAAAATTAATTAATTTTAAAATGTTTGACTCATTTTCAACCAAATAGTTTAATTTTCAACTAAAATCATGCATTTTTGACCTGAAGATTAATTTTCTTTCGAAAAGGCGAACTTAAAAAAAAGAATGAATGTTTAACTGCAGACAAGATCAATTTGCAACCAAAAATAAAGTAGTAACATTTTATACAAAAAACTTTTATTTGATTAAATAAATTTCATGCTAGGAAAAATAATTCACAAGAAGAAAAAACGAATTTTCAAAAACATAGTGAAATTTCCTGCAATTATGATTAAAGTTTCAGAAATTAATAGACCACCGAAGTTATTTTTTACCCAATAGTGACATTTCTAACAAGAAAAGAATACATTTTTCACTAATTGATAAATTTTAAATCAAATAATTTTATTTTAAACTGAAAAGATTAATTTCATACTGGAAAAGACGAATTAAAAAATAAATACATGAATTTTTAACCCAGTACAATGCAGTCCCGCTTTGGAACAACCCTATCCGGTATACCGGGATCCGTTAAAACGGGACTCCAGAGTAGTTGAATTTTCAAAATAGTTCAATTTTCTATAAAAATATGAAATTTTAACAAAACATGTGGCATTTCAACAACACAAGTTAATTTTCTGATCAATACTTGAAATTTCAGCAAAGAATAAACTTGTATCCACATTGTTGCATTTATAAACAAATAATTAATTTTTTTATCGAGGAGATCAAATTTAATTTCTATCAAGAAAGACGAATTTGTAATAAAATATATGAATTTTCAACAACACAATATAATTTTTAATCCAAAGTTTTGAATTCTTTACTTACCAATAGAATTAAATAAAACCGCTACAGTTAGAAAAGCGGCACCAATAACTATAGGCATTCCAGACATGTACAGGTAAAACTGTATCTTGTAAGAGAATATTTTGAACTCTGTGATTTATATGGCTTGAGAAAACTGTATTTTCTGAAAATTAATCTTCATATCTTTTCCCAAAATTGTATCTGCGACCCTAAATAAAATCTACATTGATGAAATGTATACTCTAATGTGACAATAGAACTGCGCTTTAATTGCTTTATCACAGTAAATACGGTAAGGTTACATTTAAAAATCAGTCAAGCGAAATGTAAGAGCGAGTGAATCACTAAGTTCATATAGCATAAGAGCCAAAGCCGTAACGAGATTTTCTGTGCTCGGTGGGAATTCATTCATTGCCCCCCCCCCCCATCCAAAGAAAAAACCAATAGCGCAGCTGGAAAATATTGGAAGAATGTCGAGGTCGAAATGGCTTCAATCTCGTTAGATCCCTTAAATACGCACGGAGAAAAATGGATGGCCAAGCTGAGAAAGTGAGAATTTAAAGAGTCAGATCCTTCTTCTTGACGACTTTCATAATATTTAGAGAGATTTTATTTAGAGAATTTCATGAATTTTATTTCACCTTATGATCAGTTTGACTGTTATAAAAAGATCGGACTCACGATCAGGATAGTGAACGTATCCTTCCGGAATGGTCATTACGATTATCTTGTTTTCACTGATTTCGACCATCCGCGGAGGAGCAGATGAAACCTTGCGGAGAGCCAATAATTTCGCTTCAATTATGAGCCAAAAATGAAAAATCGGAGACCAATTTCGGAGTGAGCGAATGTTTATGCTTCTAAGAGATCAAGGGCGAAGGCGTTACTCGACGCTCAGCTATGAATTTTTAGACACCCTAATGTTTGTTACTTAAAATGTATTAAGAATGTCATCATTCTTTAATGTTGCAGATAGAAACGAGATGTGTTAACCTCTCGTCCTTCAAACATGTCCAAGGAGATGAATTCTACAATCTGAGATGGTCAAATCGATTCTCTCGGATGATTAATTTGGCCCTCTGTGATAATCAGCTTGGATCTCTATGATAGTCGAATCGGCCATTCGAGATGATCATATCAAGTCTCTGAAATTATATATAAGAACCTCTTTTTTTAACCTTCGAGGGATAGTAAATTAAGCCATATAGAAGGCTATCCTATATTTGACCCTCAAAAATAATATGCACATTCAAATGGCGAGATTAACTTTCATGTTTCTCCGTTAATTTTATTTTATTTCATGTATCTCCTAAAATTTCATACAAATCAGTTCAAATCCCTGAAAATCTGAAAATTTCTTTTTAAACCTGTTAGGTATAGGTATCCCGAGAAGTCTATTGTTTCATTTCAATTAATTCCAAATATTTCTAGAAATCCATCCAAATTCCTTAATTCTGTTAGATCCCTTGAGATCTCTGAAATTCCTAAAGTCGCAAAAGTGATAGTCAAAATTCTTCTTTTGATGTTCGAAATTCAAGAAGTTATCACTTTTCAAAATTGTGGTGCCAACTTCACTCTTGCACCTCAGATTTTAATATTTTCAAACATTCTTTTTGGAAACGTTGTTCATTAGGTAACGTTTGATACTCAATTTTCATCGATTAATTATAAAAAATTTAGCCAATATCAATTTTCCAAAAAGAATATTACTCAAGGGTCCCAGAACTCTCCTATCAGTTGACATGGTGCCCCTGCGCATGCGTTTTTTCGTTCAGTGGAAGATCTAAATTCAGAGTCCTGTCGATTTTTAATATTATATTACGGTCAAGCAGAGATTTATATGACGAGCATAGAAAAATTACCAGCATTACATTTTTAAAAACGATACTTACAAATAAATGGGTGACAGTGCAAAAATGGGTGCAGAAATGGTTCTCTATTTATGAAAGTAAAAGTTTTTAAATGATTCATTTAGAAAAAATTAGACTAATTTGAGGAGATATTGAGAAATTTTGAAGAAATTCAAACATAATTTAAAACATCAAAATATTTCAAAATATTTAAAACAAAACCTAGAAGTTTGAACATTTCGAAATAAAATTTTGCAGCTTTTTCAAGTTTTTGAAAGGCTTTATGATAATAAAACAATTATCTTTAGATTCTTAGGCAAACTTTTTATTATTTTTTCATTTTTAAAACTGATTCCTAACAGAATATTCAAATGATTTTAAAACAAAATAAAAAATTTTTACGAATAAAGAACAACTGAAAAATAATTGAGTTTTGAATATTTTCAGTAAGTGTAAAAAATATTAAGAAGTTTTGAAAATATTTTTATTTTAAATATCGACTATTACATTTTTCATGAAGAATGCATATTCTGGGTACAAAATGCAACTGGTTGCAAAATAATTTTTGTTTGAAGATTCAACTATTTTGCTTATTATTTGTACTTTTCCAAAAATAATTTAAAATCAGACGATTTTGAAAGGAATTTCCATATTTTTGAAGATTTCGCACAAAAAACTTAAAAGCTTTTTAAGCAATTTGAAAGGTTTTAAAAGAATAAAAAAATTATTAACATTCGTAGAGAATTAAAAATGATTTTTTATTGCTAATTTAATTATCAGAGAATATTTAAAAAGGTTTCAACAAATTTTCAAGATGAAGAAAAGTTTGAAAGATTTAAAGGCACTTTTCAGATTTTCAGGAATTATTAGAAGCCTCAGGAAAAATGATAATAATTTTAAAAGATATTTAGAATCTTTAAAAAAATTTAAATAATTTAAAATCTATCAAGATTCCATAAAGTGTAAAATAATAAATATAATTATAACTATTTTGAAATTAACTTTTGAAGCTTTTAAGCATTTTGAAAGATTTCAAGATAACAACAATTTGTATTAAGATTCCTTTGGTTTGTACTTTATATTGAACGCTCAGCCAATTTCAGTCCTTTAATTTTATCGAACAATCCTTTGGTTTTTGTCGACCCCGATGAAGTCTTCAAAAATTATAAACAAACACTATAAAGCATACACTAACCAAAACTCAGCCTATGTACTCTGTAAGTGTAGGTGAATAATTGTTTGGTAAACGTGCTGCAGCGTTTCTATCCAAAATTAACGATAACATTTATTCCTGGGGTTTACTGTGAAAGAGGTCAGCCCACAATGTTTACATTTATTTATTAAACAACAGGAGAAATCTAAAAACCGTTTATTTGAACAGTTGGGCTTTGACGAGGACAGCAATGGCAATGCAGTAGGCAATGCCAACACCATAAAAAGAAACATTGCAGTCCTCGAAGATGGTGTTGATTATGCTTCACATGACAATTATAAGCTTTTAGATAAAGACGAGATTACTCTACAACCGGACACATTTTCAGAAAAAGATAATCCTCCATTTGATTTATCTATACCATGCTCTTTGTGGCAACAAATGAAACCCGTCTCTCGTTTCTACAACGATCAGAAATAAATGTTTTTGCTTCATAAACTTAAATGTAAAGATCAGAAAGTTCCTTGTGATCCAGATTCACGCTTCCTTGAAATTTTAGACAAATGAAAAAGTAATGAACGCAATAATCAATTTCATTCCATTGTCTGCGATAAACGAAAAACTGGTACGTTATCACAGGCTCCAAAACTTTGATATTTATTTTGTTTATTGTCGGGTACGCTGTTACAGACTCAAAAAATTTGATATTATTTTGTTTATTGTCGGGTACGCTGTTACAGACTCCGAAACTTGATGTTTATTTTATATACGTTCGGGTACGCTATGACAAGCTTCGAAAATTGGAGACTTATTTGATTTATTATCGAGTACGTTGTCACAGGCTCCGAGTCTTGATTTATGTATAGCTGTCTCCGGCAACCCAAAGCGGCCCTGGAATCGTTATAGAATCCTGAGGGTGCGACTCACTGACCCCACGATTCATACCTTTCCCACGTTTCAATAAAAATACCTTATTGCTTAAGTATCAACGATACATAGGTTGATTTGTTAAGCTAGAAAATGAGAGAATTATTGGTAGTAGTTGCTCTAGATGATAAAACCAATCTCAGTATTAACTATAGTGATATCGAGACTGATTCAATGTAGGTGCTTCGATTGACTAGGCTAAGACATCCTTGTTACGGATAATTTTTAAGAGATTCAATATCTTCGACACAGGCTTAGTGTATGGAAAAGGAAGTCAATCCAATTTCTCTGTAATCGAATGATCAAATAAACACGTTTACCTGAATAAAGAAGTTATTTTTTGATTTTTTTCTCCTTTCTCGGTTCTAGATATAATTACTGAGGTTTTAGGCTAAGTCTAAATGTTAGTGACGTGCATGAATGGATTAACCAGATGCCCATTGTCCTTATCTATTATCCAGCGAAATCACTGCCAAGGGAACGGGGTTGGAAAAATCAGCTAGGACGGCGCCCGTAGCCGTCCTAGCAAACGTCTAAAAATTAACTCCCTGTTGAGTGCACCTACAGTGGACATACAAGATGAGCATGAAGAAATGAACGAAAGCTCTCCGGTTTCACGAAGCTATCTGGAGCAGGGGGCAATAGGAAAAAATTTACAAACGATTGAACTAGGATATTACACCCTGCCTCATCCAGCTCACCACATTGGAACAATTCCAAAAATCATCTCACAGGATAGACGTTTAAGCCTTCAAACCGAATTAGACACCCTAGGCAGTTTAAAATCATCCAGAGAAAAGGAAGGACCATCATTCAGCAAGGAGTTACAGAAGATGATTGAAAAAGTTAGTGATGATTACGACAGAATTCTGCGAGAAAACGAGTTGCGTTTCAGACTTTAGAGAAACGAAAGAGAAATTCAGACAACAAAGATGGAATTACACGAAGAAATTTAAGATGTAGAGAACAGGATGTTCACAGTTACAACGAATCAAGTAAACTTCCTCCCAAGAATGCATTCGATTTGTTTTTAGGTAATTGAGGGCCAGCATAAGGATTCCCAAGAAAGCACCATTGATAAAAATAAAGAACTAAGCGAATTAGTACAATTGGTAGTCAGAAAGAATGAAGACGAGGTTGATAAGATTAAGGTACCCCGGAAGCCAATAGAAGAAAGGATTCAGAATATATCTTACAGTCCAGTTGGGAATTTCGAGACCAGAGGCCTAAAAATCACGCCAAAAACCACAATTTTTAGCGAAGGGGGCTCGCCTATGAAATACCTGGAAGAACTGCGAGATTTTTGGGCCACGATTAGACCCTTTAGAGCGCAAAAGCATTCCTGATTGGGTCTTCTCTTCGTGGAACACCGAGCGACTGGTGGGACCTAGTGAAAGAAGACAAGGATGATTCTGCACATGGCGGCACATACCATAAAGTTATTTCGGGTAGCTAGAAGACTTACTGCACCCCCGTCCAATGCAGAAGTCGCCCAGAAACTCGTCAGACACTTTAATGAAGAAGTGAGGAGAGCAATCGTCGGTAGATCTATTACTTCCCTTGAAAGTCTATTAGAACTGCTTGAAAGATTTGAAAAATCTGGACCCATAAATTCTAAACGTCCAAAGAATATCAACTTCAGAAACAATAACGATTTTCGGAGATTAAAAAACACTCCAACTCACGAGCAGCCCACTAGGAATGATTGTAGAAGAGAGAAGCATTACATGTAAAGAGGAACAAGGGAAGACAACTGGAGAAGATAAGAAAAATTTAGGGACTCCACGCCAAAAAACATTAGACCAATGACAATCACAGAAAATAATAATGAAGCAGAAGACACGTACCAGAGGGAAGAAGTTACCGATATACTTCCGGAAAGCTAATAATTTCCGTGTCCTGGTGTAATACCTACGTGCTTAAGGTTACGGGAGAAAAAATACTAACTTCTCGCTTCGTCAACACATTAAACTACGATATACGCCAAGAACGATTGAAGGAAGACGGTATCGAAGTTGGGAGAAGCCAATTATCATGCATTTCCGAGAGATTCAATCTGGAAAAACGGGTCGTTTTTGAAAAATGCCCAACTCTTCCTATAGTTGGAGTCACTATAGTAGGGGCCACAGGGGGAAGACCGGTAAGACAAAACAAATCTTCGCAAACTTTATGATAGATAACATCAATTATCAAGGCGTATTGCTGATTGTTCCACAATTAATTAAAATATGGATCCTAGTTGTAGATTTATTAAAACCCCTCGGTGCTATTTTAAAATTTAAAGAGGACACGCTCACAATTTCCCACGAGGAAAACTCTAGCGTAACGCCACTACTCGAAGAAATAAATGCTAAGGGCAAGGTCGAAGAGGTGCACCACATAACAACGCAAAACGATGAGAAGTTACACGTTGAGGAACTAAACGATAAAATCTTGTTACGAGCATAAATTAAAGATTAAAAATAAAAGTTCACCTCGTGCATGGTAATACCCAACGCCTAATTACTATGAAAACCGGTAGAGGAACAAATTCAAGTGATGATTGATTGGGGAATCATAAGGATATCCAAAAGCCCTCATATCAATCCGTTAGTCATAACAACAACAGCAAGTGGTAAAGTTCGCATATGCCTCGATGCAAGAAAGTTAAATGAAGCTCTTGAGGAAGATTATGAGGGTATGGAAAGCATGGAAGTACTTTTGAACAATCCCGGAATAAACGAGAACTCAGTAGCTTGGATATGAATATGTGCTTCTGGAAGATTCCCCTACACACAGAGTCGAGGAAATAAACAGCTTTTTTGTATAAGGGAAAACGCTACGATCACTTGGTTACCCCATTTGGATTGAAGACGAGTACTGCAGCTCTAGTCCGAGGTTTAGACCAAGTGTTACAACGCTTAATCGAATTCATAATCTCTTATGTCGACGATTTACTTGTGGCTTCAGAATCCGAGGAAAACACTTGCATCACCTAGAGTCAATCCTGGAAAGGTTTAAAGATAATAATATAACACTCAATTTTGACAAATGTAATTTCCAACAAATCGAGACCAACTTTTTAGGGCACATTATCTCGGCTGCGGGAATAAGATCCGATTCAGAAAAAATTCAAGC
>JAWWLR010005837.1:0-11868 GCA_035041075.1 Acraspis erinacei
AGAATGTATGGGAAGGTTGTAGAAGATGAATGGAAGATAAAGGAAGCTGGCAAGAGAATGTGGCAAAGATGCTAGGGGAGGATAGATTGAAGGAACAGTGGATGAAGGAGTTGGAGGGCGCTAGAGGAGCGAATGAGAGGCAATGAAAGAATGCAAGTGAAAAAATGTAAAAATGGAGATATAAAAGAAGTGAAAGGAAAGGAAACAGAAACTACAGCAAAAAATAGAAATAAGCATATAGATATAAGAGTCTGTAAATAGTTGTAAATACCTGTAAATAGTAAGGATAAGATTGTAGAAAGTATGTAAACGGAGGTATGGTCAGAAATGGAAGTCATTTAAATCTTTCGGGGACACATTGTAAATAAAGCTGGATTAAAGGATGAATCAATAAACTTTAACGATGTTCAGAGTTACATTATTAATTTATTTTAGGCTAGAGAAATGAACAATTTAATTTTTTTAGCGTGAAAGGTCTCAAATTATAAGTTTATTATTTTCAATTTACATAGTTTAAGCATCTGTGAAAATCTTTAAAATTTTATTTAAAATTCTTGAGAAATCTAGTAGCTATTTTAGGTTTTTTCAAATTTAAAAATATTTTTTACATTTTTTCAGAACGTCTAAATAATTTTTTAGGTCCACTGAATTTGTTCTACAACAAAATATTTAAAGAGATTTGAAGAGATTTCGAAAATTGTACTTTTTTACAATTTTCGAATTTGCAGCTTTTTCCAAAAATGGTAGGAAATAGTTTTGAATCTTTCTAAAACTTCTAAACATCTCATATATTTACTCACATTTTTTCTACGAATAGTAGGTAAGAGCTTTCTATATCAAACATTCAAATTTCCAATTTTTTACATTTATAAAGTTGGCTTTAATTTACTCGTCTTAAATTAAGAGTAAAATATTGCTAAATACTAAATAATTATTCTTTTTCTTAATTAAAAAATTTCAAATTAAAAGGATTAAAAATTTACTAATTTAGACTGAAACAATAATTTTGATGTAATAAAATCCTTTAATTGCCAATATATTTATATTAAGTTCCTTAAATAAAACTGTTTTTTATTTTTTTTTAATCAACCCCAAGCGCTTTTAATTTTTAATTGTTTAAGTTTTCAAGACAGCACTTTAAAACTCTGTAAATTAAAAATATATGCTTAAGAATAAAAAACTAAAACTTTTAAAGCTAAATATTTTCGAAGTACGCGTTTTACAATGAATTTTATTACAATTTAAAGTTATCAATTCAATTTATTATTAAAAAAAGTGTTGGAATCAAAGTTGATCAGATTTTTCCTCTTAAAATTGGTGAAATTCCCTGTCATGAAATAAATTCGCTCTGAAGGATAAAATTATTAACGAGAAAATCCTCCAAGAATGTGGTACAGAAGAAACAATAAAACTGAAAAATGGGAAAGAAATCAGTTAAGATGGTCCGGGCATATTTAGTGAATGAAAGATGAAAAACTAACGAAACATGCGTATCCAGGTAAATTAAGTGGCAGCGTGCCTACAGGAAGACTGCGGAAGAATATTTAGAAGGTGTGAATGAAAACCTAATAAGAAGAGACATGAGAAGCCAAAGAAACACGAGAGCTTGCAAGAAACAATTATTGTATATAAAAGAAGCTGAAAAATCATGCCAAGACAGAAAAGTATGTTAAAAATAGTTTAAAAAAAGAGTGCCAGTAGAGTGAATGAAGCCTGAAGCATAAGACCCAGGATACTAATGGTTCGGAGTGGGAAACTTCAGATGGCAACTTTTTCAGACTCTGCGCTTAGGGTGATTGCAAGAGAAATTGATCAGTAGCTTGAGTCGTATCCATATTGAGGAAATAGCTTAATGTTCTAATAATATTAATGTTGTGAAGAATTGTAGTGTACATACGTACTATTCCATAACTCTTTGCGACTAGCTCCCGGGCGGATACTGGACATTCTGCGGTCAATTCCTCAACCGTGCCGCTATTCATGCTTATTTTCACCCTCTTTGGCGGTGAAAAACCAGGTGTAAATATTCCACGAAGAATCGAGTGATTGCTTGGACTTTTATCCAATATTGCGCAGACGTCGCCGTTGGACTTTGATAATACAATTTGTTCTCCGGTTGGCATGGGATTAAGGAGAAAACTTCTTGTTCTCAATCCAATTGCCTTGTCTGCAGGAAAAACGTATTTTCGTAGTTCGAATCTCCGATTCGGATTTTTGTGGGGAATAAGTCGAATAAGTGCAAGATCTTCAATTCTGAATCCAAGTACGCTTGTAAAAGTTTGCCTTGTAATAGGAGACTTCGGCATGTCACGAAAACGTGGCTCGACAGTTGGCGGGGATCGGGCAGAATAATGTGGGTTGTTAAGAGAAATAGTCGTATCTGGAGAATTTCTACCTGGAGAAGAGGAAGAAGGTCCATATCGATGAACCCCAGGATTAGGACCATCTTCAGGCAAGCGCTTGTACTGTGAACTTAATTCTGAAACAAGAATTAAATGATTATATTTCAGCTGTAAGTGTCTACAGAACTGTTCGTTGTTACATAGCGAGTTGCAAATGAGGTTCTTATTGAGGAACTGAATTCCATGCAGGCCTATAATTTTTCCTCTTGAAACAACTTCGTTAAACAATTCGATAAATAATATGTGCTTTTCATTCACAGCTGTATAAACAGTTAATAGAAGAAAAGTTTTAAATTTCGATCTAAAAATGCATAAATGATACATCCATATTTTTAAGGTCATTGGGGGTCAAGCAAATTTTTAAAGGCAATCACCGATCCGCATGAAAAACGGCCCCTGGTATTAAACTTATCTGGAAAAAGGTCAGGCATTATATTTTGATTTATTTCTTTACGCAGAATACGAATCCGCCACTCGTTTTCCCAGCAAGCATGTTCGCTGCGGTAATATTTTTATAGAGTTCGTGTACGGAATGCGGCTCCGCGGCACGTTCATGCGCGTATAGGTCTCTACAGCACCAAGCTGTCGCATAGAACTTCTTTTGACGAGCTGAGGGTGCTCTTCAAATAATCTTGGCATAGACCTTATAATCATATAGTAAAAATACATGAATAAGCTTAAATTTTGGGTTTATGGGTTTGCCGCAAAACGCCCTTGGGAATGCCAAAGTGCGAGAGATAGTGGCAATCATGGGAGGCTTTTCTTAGTCTCAGATAGTACTCCTAGTTGTACGGTGGAGGTGGATACCCCACCGTTTTGGGGTCAGACAGCGGCTGTGATTGTTGGCGCTGGCTGAGGTGGCTCGACGGTTCAAGCGGAGTAATTTAACTCACTGCGTTGAGAAAAGGTGGCCGTATTAGGCCGCAGTTTATTAGATTGAGTTTTATACGAGCATAATAACGAGGGACCTTTTACAATAAAGTTGATTAGTAATCCTTAAGATTTCCCTGCGAAAACCACCCCCACCACGCACTACTACTTGATACATTCAAAGCGGTCCGATGGGAGCGCAGCTCACGACTATGGCGCCTAAAGGTGGAGAGGTTAATGCAGGGGTTGCTTTTCGTAGACGAATTTCCACTACTCAAATGCTGGCTTGCGAACTCTCATTTTTACGGTCACATTTGTTTAATTTTTTACCATAATAATGAACAATAATGCTTATTAGTATAGATACTATGATTATTATGATTATCCTATATTTTATTATTTATAATTTATAATAAAATGTTTTTAATGGTCTAAGGTAAAGAAAATACCAGGTTCTTAAGTGGTAGATGGTGGGGGGCAATACCATACTGCAAGTGGGCCTTAAATGACTGGAAAGCACATTTTATATTATAAAAATATATTATATATCTATATGTATATTGATGTGCCGAAAGTTTTATATATGTATCACATTTTATCAAATAATACAATCTACAGCGGTTCATTCTAATTATGAACAATTCTCGTATTTGAAATGAATATTCGGTCATGCTCAAGGAAGTGCTTATTCATACTTGAAATATTTATTCAAAGCTTACCGAATTTTCATTATATAATTATTTTTTTAGTATTTTTTTTTTGAGAATGGTAAAATCAACAGCTTTTTCATCTGGAAAAAAGAGGCGCTATTAAATATACCAAAAGAATATATATATATACATTTAAAATTTAAATTAATTTTTGGTATTGTATATAAATAAAAGTTTATATTTATTATATAATTATCAGTTACTGTTGGGTTATCGCTTATTTTTAAAAAATCAATTTAAATAAAAACTAAACTCATACACCGATTCTGTGCACTCCAATATTGTGCTCGCTTCGCGCTTTACTGGTTCCTCCCCAAACCCTCATACAGAATCTCTTGAATGCGTATAAACTAGGATAGTTAGTGCCGCATCTCAACTGGTTTATGTTACGACAGTGGACAATATTGCATTATTCTGTTGCTTCGAGCTGAAAAACTGCATAATGTTGTCTAGACTTTTGGCATAATAAATGATTCTATTCTATGCCAACCAGACCCTAGGCTTCTACGGAGTTGGGGCTTAAGTGCATTTTACTTTTATTAATATACTAATTACGCGCATGCCGACAATTCGAGGTTTTATGTTGGTTGGTACGTGAAAAATTTCTTCATGCTCTTCAAATCATAAAAAAATTCTGATTTCACTAAATCCTAAAAGAATATTTACCGAAATAATAAATAATTTATATTACTATATTCCCCAATAGAATTCAGGATAACAGCCATGCATAAGAGCAGAGTACAGGCAATCCTCACCATTTCTAAGTAGTGGACAAAGTAATTCATCTAGTAATTATAAATTTGATTTAAAATTTAGCTTATGAATAACCGATTGCTTCATTACGTTGCTCAATCTAGACTACAGTGATTATCTTTTAGATTTAAGGCTTTAACTTCTTTCTTCTGAGACATTTATATTTGATAACAGTCAGTTTAAACGAAAGTAATTTGGCTACACACTTCGTTGAGACTAACGTTACCATATATGTCATATTTTATGATTATGCTTTAAAGCTTCGAAAATTTAAAGAGTTGTAGAGACGAATTTATTCCTTCATGGGTTTGTTCTCAAGTTTTAGAAACTTGCAAGTGTAAACGTAACTTTATCTTATCCTACCCACCTGAGTCCCGTGACTAAAACCATAACTTGGTCTACAAAATATATAATTTTTTAATTTTTTGTTGACCCAAGCTAGCTTCAGCCCTCTGACTGAGTAACGGTGTCGGGAATGGTTCAATTTGGTTTAGAAAATTAATGAAGATAGAAACAAATATATTACGGAAAAGCGTCTTACTCGTAAATAAATGAAGACTAGGGTCAATAATAGAATTGGTTGCACAATTATTCTTTTAGTTCCCTATCGTAACAAAAATTACGTTGAGGTGAAACTAATGCTCCAAGGGCTAATGTGATTCGTAACTAACGATCTAGTTTAGTGGCTCACATAGCCTGTACATTATGGTGGTTAAAAAAAAACACGAGCTTTTAAAAAGTTCAGGTAATCTTAGATATTTCTGTTCCAAATCATAAAAAAATGTTACTCTATAAGTTTCGGTCAAATCGGAGTAAATTTAGTGCGGTCTCAATGAAGTTAAAGCTTTAATACGGAATATATCAGGAATTATTAGAAATACATTATTTTAAATATAGGTCTCTGAATTCGTCTTGATTTCCTCTATAATCTAAGATGATTAATAAAACTTAATAATCTTAAACTATGAACAACCATGCAGAAAATAAACAAAACAAAAGTTTTTATATTAAATTCGCCATCACAGTTGTATTCTTCTTGTACATCTGCACAATTTTCATCTTTTACTAATTTACCTAAAAATGAACATTTTGAAAGTTATAAATGGTTTCAAATTTCCTAATGCACTTTTTGAAAAAAAAGGTTCTGTCGATATACGTGGTATTGTGATCAACGTCAGGCACTTGGCAAGAACAAAGTTAAAAAACCGCTGGTACTTTCAAAGAAAATCATTAATTTGAAAGTTGCAAAGTAATGTGCGTAATTAAAATCGTGTTCATTCTTATAGTAATAATTTGAAAATATACGTCTCTGAAAATGACTGGAAAAAATTTTGGTTTAAAAGTTTAGCTATAAAGCATACCATTTCTAAAATCTTTACCATCTGAAGAAAAAAACAGCATATGGATCTGAAAAAATAAAAATCGCAGTGGACGGAGCGAAACAAAAAAAGTTCAGAATTTTTAGACAAGATTGGAAAAATCTTTGATTTTGCCCATAAAAATGCAGTTGATTTAATGAAACTGGACAACTATGTTTTATTTCTAAAAGAGAGAGTAACAGAAAATTGTTGAAAATGAAACAGTGAGCGATTTAAATCTAATTTTGGGTGACTTAACTGAGTCAGAAGCTGATGCAGATCTTGGAGATACCTACGTAAACGATGATGATTTTCGCGACTTCTACAAAAGAAGAAGTAAACGGAGGAAGGTTTGTGCTTCTGCTATACTTTCCCAAGAGACTGATGCTCGATTGGATCGCACAAAAATTAGTAGTGGATATGCTATGCACATTATTTCGCCTACTTTTAAGAACCATATCAGCATAATTTGCAGGATGTTAGTTTATCTAGAAGCAGTATTGAAAGGGCCAAGAATTATCATCCTTTGAAACAGGTTAACAGTATAAAAAGTAAGCTTTCACCCAATAAAATAAATGTGGGAACAGGAGGAGGAATCGTAACAGCGACTTTTGCAATAATCTTTCATTGACATCTCATATAAGAGGTAGTGGGAATAAGTTTTGAATCGACAGCGTCAAATACGGGTCGCCATAATGGAGCCTGCTTTTTATTAGAACATAAAATGGGGTAGAATTTACTCTGGTTGGAATGCAGTCATCACGCGCATGAAGCCCTATGAGGAAACTCTTTTAAATCTGCATTTCTTCCGACCAATGGTCTAAACGTCGGTTTATTCCGGCGCTTTCAAGAATTTTTGCCCCAAATTAATCCAAAAAAATGTTCCCAGACGCAAGAAAAGAAACTATTTCACAGCAATTCAAATTAGATAGAGAAGGTATGGATATCTAATCTAAGAAGCCTCATGAGAGGTATGCTCTGAAAATCAATTGAAATATAACAATAAAAATCATGATTTGGAACGGTAAGATCCAAGAGCACCTGAATTTTGTCAGAATTGGTGTTTTTTGAACCACCCTACTTTATATACCTAACGTCAAATGGGCGAAGAAGATAACCAGGACTACATAATTTAGATTAGATGACCGCATGGCATCCGAAAGGTCTAGAGCAAGATACATACTATCCCGAATTTTCCAGACACACAATAACTCAGATGACTAGACAAATACAGAGAACCAATCAGTCTGGTAGCAATTAGCGACACCGACTTTTGCACTTTAATTCCGCGCAAATCCTAATCTTTACAAGTGAATTATTGTGGACCTTACCTCCACTATAATTCAAAGCACGGAAGCTACAAAATTAGAAGGGATAGCAAACTTAAAATTTTAACCCGGACAAGATTGTGACAGCTTTAAGTGCCACGACTGTTCTCTCGGACGCGGCTACTGAAGGAAAGAGAACCGGGACTATTGGCTGTTTGCTCGCCGCTGACCTTGGATTGGTTGGTTTGCATCTTGAGTCGCCCTTTCAACGCGTAGTGCCTATTTGAAAGAAGATGCAGTGGCGGCGTACATCCGTAGCATTTCCGATGAATGAGGAAGCTCTCGTCCTCTCTCGAGCGAGAGTATTCACATTGGAAAAACATACGGCAATAAGTCTAGGAGAATCAGACCTGCTTCTCATCCTCATCGTGGGAATCATAAAATAAGCTGGGCTTTCGTTCCAGTGATTTAGGCGTCGATAGCCCGGTTAGGGAATTTAAGGACTTCCTCACACAGTGGACTTACTGCACCCTTCTTTAACCATCGGACGTGTAACGAAAACCGGGAGTTTCTTCTAGTTAAAAGATTTTTTACTAATTTAATTTTTCCAACTTCTTTATTTTCGCAAAAAATGTTTTCCGTCTTTTTATTTTGTTATTTTTATGCATTTTATAATATCCAATCATAAATTATGAAATCTTCATGCAGTCTTCATTTTGCATTATCTGAATAACCACATTCGCTGTGGGGCAAAAAATGATTAAATCATACATTTAATATTACCAAGTTTAACATAATATAGAAAATATCGCACTTTTACCGCACTTTATGTAAACCCAAAACGCTAAACAAGTAATGAGAATGTATTTGTCAAATCCAAAGGAGCTTTACGAAAAACAGAGTGCCCGTTTTGATCGACAAAAAATTCCAAGTTTTTTACCAGCCATTAAAAAAAAATTGAAAATTTTTATCTCATAAAAATTTGACAACTTAAATATTCCATTTTCAAAAATATAAATATACGCTCGGACTTCACATTTGGCACTGCCAAATGAAAAGTTAGATCAATGATTTGAATGAGGCGCGCGTTTAAAAAAATTTCTTAACGCTGTAATAAAGTTGTGCTTTACTTACTAAATACTGTATAACACTTTGTAATTGATTCGTTGGAAGTTATTGGACATTCCGCAATTTCTTCTTTGGCTAATTTTTCAATTGCGCCGCTTTTCATGTTTATTTTCACTCGTTCTGAAATCCCAAAAATAGAGGTAAATATTGGACGAAGACTCGTGCATCTGCTTGCAGATTTTAGTAATATTGCACAGGCTTCCTCATTGGAAGTTGATAATACAATTTGCTCTCCGGTTGGCATGGGATCCAAGTAACGAGTTCTTGCTCTCAATCCAATTGGTTTATCTGGAGGAAATACGTATCTTCGGAGTTTGAATATCCGTTCAGGGTTGTTGTGGGGAATTAGTTGAACAAATGCAAGCTCTTCAAATCTAAAGCCAAGTACAGTAGGAAAAGTTTGACTGAGAATAGGAGACTTCGACCTTTGACGAAGAAGTGGTTCGACACGTGGTGTTGACATGGCATAATAATAAGGGGTGGCCAGAGAAAGAGTCGTGTTTGGACTATTCCTGTCAGGAGAAGAGGATAAAGGTCCACCGCGATGTACTCCATGATTAGGGCCATCGTCAGGCACAAGCTTGGACTGTGAACTTAAATCTGAAATCAGAAACAAAGTATTATATTTTTGATTTTAATTGTTTCCACAATTTTACGTTTTTATATGACGAGCTTGATATGTGGTTGTAATTGAGGGGCTCAGTTACTCAGTTACGCAGTGTTAGGGTACCTTTTACACTTTTAAGGTTAATTTATGGTACCCGGAAATGAGCGTCAGGTTCACACTTTCTTCAGTTCTATTCAAAAGTTATAAATTTGTACATAAAAATGTATCAGCAATAAGTAATTGAAAAGGTATTTTCAATTTATTCTGCCAACAAAATGGAGCTTATTAAATCAGACACTTTCAAGCTGTCTATTTGAATTCGAAAATGGTTTAAATAATTCAAAGTGATATCATTATTTCACTTCAGTATTATCGCACATTAATTTATAGCATAGATTTTTTTTAAAAGCCATGGTTTTCAACAGCTAATCATTACAAAGTACGAAAAATTACACATGTCTCCACTGTAGTTCTTCAACTAATTATGACATATTTGATTGCATTGCTTAATTTTTAAGACAGTGGTATGATAGTGGTATACTATGAGGATAATCTCTAGAGCATACTTTCCGAGCACTCGGTCCGCTACGGCACCTTCTAGTGTCATCGCGTCAACGTCCAATAGAAGGACTCTCTTTAGTCCATAGAAGCAAGCATACACCTCACAGTCGCGCCACCTAAGACTGTACACCACGAGCTACAGCTACACTTAGAATTGTCAAACGGAAAAGCCGCAAGCACACACGAACATGACTTTTTTGTGTATAATTTACCCTTGGCATTATGAGTCATGTGGAAAAAGGTCAGGCATGATATTTTAATCATGTTTGTACGCAGAATACGAATTAGAGATTAGTTTTCCACCGGCGTGTCGGCTATGAAATAACCCTTGTTATTGAAATCATCTGAAAACTGATCAGAGCATCATATATTTATGTATTTTGGTGCTCAAAGTATGAATCTAACGGTGGTTGCCGTACATCACTTATGTGGAAGAGCTCAGGGTGTTCTGGAATACCATTAAGTTCCACTCGCTTAAAAAAAATTTCGCGCCGTTTTCTAACCCAAATTCCATTCCAATCTCATGAGTTTATTTTTTGACAATCCCCAGAGATAGCTGTGGGTGCTATTTATTTTTACCATAGATCTTATCGTCATCAACTAAAAATACATGAAAAAGCTCATGCTTTCGGTTTCGAGGTTTGTCGCAGACGCGCCCTTGGGAATGACTAAGGAGCGAGAGATAGCGCTATTCAAGTGATTGATGGTGGAGATTTAGCTCATCGTACCTCCCTGAAAAATTCGTTCCTTAAAGATGACATTGTTAGGCTTCTATTAGTATATAAGATTATTAATTACTATATAAGATTCTGGCTTACTTTAGAGTATCAGAATTTTGAAGTGATGTTTAGTTTAATGAAAATAAATTATACTTCTTTTCCGTAGGGGCCGTAGTAGGCCGAAGTTTATTAGCTTGATTTTTGTACTATCATCATAACGAGAGGCGTTTTACGATGAAGTTGATAGTAAAGGACTGCACCAGAAAACGTTTCATTCATTTTTCGCAGTCAGAATAGATATTTGGAATGCAGGAAAATCTATTTTACTGTTTCAAACCAGGTATATAGGTTAAGTATTAATAAATAAGTACCTCATTTCTGGTTAAGATTTTCGCTAGAACTGTTCATAAAAACACTAAAATGTGAATTAGTTTATTGAAAGATGAGTATTAGGTGCAGTGAGCGATTTAAAATTGCCATAATGATAATTTTAAATAGTACTTGTCGCGAGATGAATAAAATTATATTTTACATTGCACAAACATTAATGGGGAAAAATTTATCTCCACGTGGATTTATTTATCTTTTTTTTTCTGCCAGTAATGGAGACTTTTTAAAGCTGTTAAAATGATGGCAACATTTGAACCAGTAAAAATTGAGCTGCTTACGCGTCTTAAAATTCATCAATATAGTAAAAGTACGACGACGTTAAAGCTACGAAAAAAGTAATCCCATGAAAGGTAAACACAAATTCTTTCAAACGAGATAACCGATGATAAACCGAGAGCAGTTTATGTTCCTTGGTCTTCTCTTAGTTTAAATATTTCTGTGAATTAATATTTTTGAGATTTAGAGTAAAAGCGCTATCTGATACAAGTCTTTCAAATAGGAAATATATATATATAGAAACTGACTTCGTAATAAAATAGGTGAAATTTATGATTCGTTGATAATTTGTATTCCAATTTTTTATTTGGCATTAAGTCTTATCTAATATCAACGTAGTTATTCGGATGTTACAGCTCATTATTATAGATCATATGATTATTTTGATTATTCATAATTTTATCATTTATAATAAACTTCTTTAATATTCTGTGGTCAGGAGGTCATTTTGCTTTTTAATACCGTCATTTTTATCAGTTGGGACCTGAAAAATAATTTTTTTTGGCATTATCATAAACGGAAGGACCTTTCTTTCAAAATTAAAATTTAGAGTTTTTTAAATGTTTATTATTAGAAGCTGTTTACTGATTCTTGTATAATTATATGTTACTGTTGGGTTATCGCTTATTATTACGCCTTAGAGATACTGCCCCCCCTGGAGCGGCCCTTGACGGCCTATACACTCGAATAGTCAGCGCCGTATTTGAACATATCAACGTTGGGTCGGTTGGTACGTAAAAAATTTCTGCGTGCTCTTCAGATCGTAAAAAAGTTCTGATTTCCCTAAAGCTTAAAAGAATATTTACTGAAATAATGGATATATTAT
>JAWWLR010005847.1:0-11867 GCA_035041075.1 Acraspis erinacei
AACAACATTGTAGATATCAAGAGTAATTTTCAACGAGTGGACATTTATAAAACTCGTAAATAACTTATTTACGAATTTAGAAATTAAACAAACAATAAAAAGATAAACGTTTTTAAAAGTTTCCAATAATTTCTGACCTTTTAGCTTAAATTGAGAAATGCAATGCAAAATATTTATAAAGTTTGATTAACCATTTGATTAAAATTCACAACTACATTTTTTAAATTTCAAAATTATCGGTTTCTCAATTAAAACATTCGGTACATAATATTCATAAATAGTAAGATATATCAATTAAAAAAACATATAATATAAAAAAAATAATTCTATTATACAATTTTATGTTTTAATTATAATTCATTTACTTCATAAATAATTACACAAACCTACAAATTTACGAATTATTGTATACTTAAATGAATAATCGTGATGGAGGCGGTTTTCTTTTTGCAAAATTTAACTCTACATATAAAAACTCAAAATCGCTAATTCAATTTTAATTCAATTTTAACTCAATATGGTTATCAATCCTAAGCCGCAAAATTCTATAAAAAAATAATATTTTAAATTGTGCAAATTTAAATAAACTCTACAAAATAAAAAAAAATCTGCACCAAATATCTTAATAAATAATTCTATAAAAGATTTCAATTTTTTGTCTACAAATTTAAGGTGTATGATTGAACTATATTGAGTTTACAAATAAAACTTTTAATTTTTTTAATAAATATGAATGTCAATAAGACTTTCTCGTGTAGAATTCTTGTTTGTTGAATTTCAAATGTATAGTCTCATTTAGTAGAATTTCTACCACCTATTTTTGAGAAGAACAAAATAATATTATTATGGACAGGAAATTTTAATTACAAAATGACTAATTTTTCCCATAAAAAATGTAACTGGTAAAAATATTTATTACGACACAAATACATTTTAATTCAATTCAAGAGTACATCTTATGCATCTGCATATTTTCTTGGTAGAACCTTTATTCAAATAATTGATTCATTCATTGAAAATAATAATTTAAAACATCTTCAGTATACAATCTTTATTTTATATTTTTAATTATTTATCGCCTGAGTATAGGTTATTCGAAGGACTTTTTCGTCGGGAGAAGAGTGCGAGGGCAAAGGAGTTGATTGATGCGATCTGCGGGTTGAGTGGCATGGGGGGATCGGGCAATTTTCGCCAGGAGCGCCGTCTAGAATTAGTTCCTCGAACTATACCTGTTCCATATCAAGGCTTATAATATATATGTGGGGTCTCTGTATACTACTTCGTTGGCGCATGGCGGCGCTTCTCGCACGTGGCGAAAAACCCTGCTTTAACTTCTACATGGCGCTGAACGGGAAATTTTCTTAGAAGCAATAATATTTTATAAAATGTTTACAAGAGTGCCAAAATTTAAGGCGATGGATTCGAGTGAAACGCAGTATCAAATTGAGTGGGGCAAGAAAAAGGAAACATGATCAAGTGTATAGCTCCAAACTGTTAATGCAGGTTACCATTCGAGTCCTGATAACGGAGAAAAATTTATTTTTTCAGATTGATTCAAAATTTAGTTACTGAATATCAGAAAGCTATAAATAGAAAAGATTTTTTAGTAACTACAGCCGGCCAGTTTGTTTGCGCAAAACATTTTCTTCCCGATGAGATTGCCTGGAAAAGGAAAGAAACGTTTATCCTGCTAGAAATGTTATAGCATCGGTATGCGTAAATAATAAATAATATATTCATAATACAATACAATAAATATAATAATAAAATTTTAATTTTAATTGCTTTAATCGCAAGGTACGAATTTTAACCCAAAAATAGCTATCGTTCCCCAGCTCTGACTGTCCCTCCTCTGGTGATTGTATTTATTCTTTACTTAAATTCCTTTTCGTTCGGGATATTATTTGACTTAAAAAATAAGTAAAAAATTAAAAAGAAACATAAATTTCATTAAAAAAATCACAATGGCTAGAATAATTAATTATAGGAAAAATGGTAGGAACATAATTATAGAAATTAATAATAGATTAAAATAATTATTGCAAAAAGTAGTAGAAAGTATAGATGAATCATTTGTTTTGAATTATTCACACAATAGTACATAAAAATTGACATATTTAAAGCAGCTTTGTTTAACAATGAGGGTATAATTAAACTTTAAAAGCTATGAGTATCTTATACTTTTTTCAATAACTATTTAAATATTTTAATATTATTAATTTCTATAATTATTTGCCTATATTTTTTCTATAATTAATCGAATAATTATTCTTATAAGGAGTCTTGTAGTAGCTCAGTAAACAGGGCGAACCTAAAACTGGTAAAATAGATAATTTTCTAAGTATCACATGCCCTTAAATAAAGTAAAGATCCCCTGTGTATGTGGGTTTATTATTTTAATTTTCCAATTTTTTAAAATAATGTAAAATACCCCCATGCAAGTGGGTTGAGGTTACTGTTTTATTCATTAATTTAAACAAATCAGCTTTCCCCCTCACTAATTTTAATCTTTTAATTTATGAATGTACAGCATTATTTTTAGTTTACATTTTTTTATTATGCTACTTAAAAGGTGTGCATTACTTAGATTTACAACACTAGATAACTCATTGGATGAGCTCTCATTTTTAAGGTGGTTTAAAAATCCAATCATATTTGTTATATTTAAAAATCTCAATTGCACTTTATTTATTCCCTAGTTTGTAAGTTTTTAATTAATTTGAACAACGATTTAACGTTCATTAAGAAGTAGATATAGATTTTTTAGTTCTCGTATACAAGACGGATTAAAAGAAAATCTTTTCCTCAATTTCTTAAAAATTGATTGATTTTTCTTTATATTTGTTTAGATCTTAAAATAATAACAAAATTATAACATCATTATTGTGTAAGCGTTGCAAGGAGTTGACTGTTGAGCTCCCGTATTTAAACGGATTAAAAAAGAATTTTTAATTTCACAAATATTCTGAAATGCTTCAATATAAATAAATAATATGTGACCGTCTGCGAGAAAAGGGACATAATGCGTCAAAGCTGAATTTTACAGGACTGGCGATTGTAGCGTAGAGGGAAGATAGGTATAGAGGCGACAATGCCCACCAAGATTAAAAGAATGGCGTGGGGAATGAGACGTCGAGAGTAGGGTTAGTTTGGGAACCAGCGATGAGAGGCACTGGTAGTGTCGTGAACCAGAGGGAAGATTCCTCCTACCCTTCTTAGACGGAACCAGTGCCTCAGCGATAGAAAGTATGATTAATGTGTGTGAGTGGCATGAACCAACAATGTGTTTCAGAAGACGGGCCGTAAATTGTTGATAGGGGAGGATATGCGTGAAAAGTAGAAGAAACTGTTACAGGCCAGTTTTTCACCGTAAACGGGGACTGCTTCTAAATCACATCAATTTGTCATCTTTGCCGAATATGCATTTCATTAAAACTGAATGTTCGAATGTAAAGAATAATGTATTAATTATCACAGGAAGAAGAAATAAATGAAAAGAATCATTTATAATGTATCTGCGGTAACATTTTTTACTGATTTAATTCGGAGTGAGCAATCTGTCTCTTCTCTAGATCATTGAACTTTTCAAATTGGAAGAATAGAATAATTAAAAAAGTAGGAATACAATTTTGAAAGAAGGATATATATTAATGAAAAATATGCATATTAAAATTTTTTGGTTATAAAAGCTTATCTGAATTGCAAGTCGTTCTCTACTACAGAAACGTAGATTACTTTTCTGGGTGACTATTAGGAGCCCAGTTTTCAAATTGAAAAATTGGTCTAATATACTTTCACAAAAATAAATTCTTAATACTTTTACAGTGCTATTTTTAAATCAAATTTTACTTTATAATTACTTTACCTTCTTAGACTTCGCACATTCAATGAATTGTGCAAATGAAGCTGTATTCAGCTAAGTTTTGGAATTTTTCACGTGAAAATTTAGTCAGTTGCAAGATTTCTCATTATGCCTGAAATTCACTAGAAATGAAAATTCTTATTAGCACTAGAAAAAAATTATTATTTCAGCGCTACTTGCAGGTATTGGAATACAACTAAAAGAACTGTATCCAGTGATATTAAAAACAGTCCCCTGGTGAAATTCCAGTCTCGTTTTTCTACATTGAAAATTAAAGAATAAAGTTTTATTTCCAAAATGGGCGCGAAAAATATGATACCGTAAAAAAAGAAATCTTCAATTTTTACGCAGAATGTTTGATAATATTTCAAAAAGTTTCTGATAATAACTGTGAGTAATTATTGTGAAGATTTTGTGATACTATGTCACTAATAGCATAATACTTTTTTTACGGAGGAAAAAAGTGTTTATTTATAAATTAACAGCATATGAATGTTAGCGGTGCTTAAATAAAAGTAATTCCGAATCTCAAAGCGCATTTTCGACTTTTTTTTTACTCGTGGGTTCAAAATAAAGCACGTGAAAGGAGAAATAAACTGGTCTGTTTATACAGAAAAATTAATTTTTCTCGAAAACGACCGATCATAACGCAAAATTGAATTTTAGAATTTATAGAAAAATTTATTTAACTACATATGGTGACGTGGTACGTTTCTGATTGGAATAAATAAATATTTCACTGAAAAGTAGTGAATTCTCATTGATTCAAATTTCAATGCAAAACTGTTAAATTCATTTTAAAAAGTGACTTTTAAACCAAAAATGGTGTAAGTATCGAAAAACCATTTGTTAAATTTCAAATAAAAACTAACAAAATGAAAGACGTGCAAATTCTACAGTTTCAAGTCATAATTATAAAAATGTTCAAGTATATGCACTTTTTGATTGGGTCACCTGATAAAAACTTTGAGAAATACCCACAAGGCGTGCCTGCCCTAACTTAACATTAAGAAATGTGTTGTCTGGAATTAAAGTTGTTGCTTTTATAGTACTAATGTTGATACACTTTAGTTGGCCTTTCCATAGGCAGGGTGCTTCAAATCTTCCTTGTCACTCTGTAGTAGTAAATTGTGGATTATAAAATAAACAAGAGGGCTGTTAATAAATTTCCGCTTCATATAAATCTCTGTATCAATTTCAGAACTTTGCAGGTATCAAAATGGAATGTGTGTAATTTTCAATATTTTTCACTTACAAATTGCATGGAAAGCATTAAATATTTATAAGGCAGATTATTATATTTTAGAGTCCTAAGAAAAAAGAATATTCTCTCCCTTTTAAGTTCTGAAAATTTTTTAAATAAAAACATCGGAAGAAGCGACCATTTTTTACATAAGAATTGCAACTTTTATTACGAGAATATTCTTCTTTCTACGTGTAGGTTGAGAAATATCAATTTTGTCGAAGAAAGACGAAGAAATTATACAAATCATATTAAATGTTAATTATATAGTATTTTGTTCTTGTTATACTTTTAATATTTTTAAATATTGTGTCACAATCGCACTGTTGATTTTTTAAGCCTTTCAATCAAAAATGTTCTGCACTTGAGCTCTGAAATTCAATAACTCGCTCGACGCTCGAAAATGCTAAAATCGTGGGTCCCCTGGTCTAAAGAGACGGTCAGGTTTACATTCAGAAAGTTAATTTTTTCAATATACACTTTTGTATAATAACAAGGCAGATTCTATTTACAATTCTTATTTCCGAATGTCTGCATAATAATAAAAAATTGAAAAAGATCTTTCCTTTAACATTATCCAATGGGAAATCAAGGCCGATCTGTAACCCCATTTTTTCTACTTTCGCAGACAAAAAGTATAGAGCCAACTTCAGATTTGAGAAAACTGCCAACGAGAAACTTGATCTATATAGTTCAAAGAAAATGTATGGAATTTTTTATATAGATTCATTAAAAATTGCCTGAAATACGTACTTTGTAAAATAGTACTCGAGTTGGATTCTAAAAAAATAATTATTAAAATCTAAATTAATTATTCTTAGAAAATAATTATTTGTCTGGGCGAATTAAAAAATGTTCAAGGGGCTCGTTCAAACAAAATTAATTGTTTTTCAATTTGAACTTGAAATATTAAAACACAAAGTTTCGAATGAAGAACATATCGGTGGGTCTTTCCGTTCCCGAAAATATTGGAAGAAGGTAAGTAGCTCGAATAGAGTTCGAAAAGACCAGATATGGGATCTGAAATACAGCGATATGCCACCTGGTGGCTAAATTTAGCTTTAAAATAATCGGGTCGTTTTTAAAAGGCTGTGTGCTATTCTGGTGATATTCAGAGTAGAATATAATTTTTTTTATTGCTACGATTTAAATCATCAAATAAAAAGATGGCCGATAATAATACGGAAATAGATGATCTAGGTACGAAATTCAGTCCTAGTAAAAGCAAAAATAAAAGATTTTGCTCTGTTTTCGGATGTTTAAGCAAGGCTTGCAAAAACCAAGACGTTAGGTTTCATCAATTTCCCTTGCCTAAAAAAGCTTTTAAGAAATTTGTGAATAAAAGTGGATCTGAAGAAATGATCGTTTGGAGAAAGCAATAGGAAAATGTTCTAAAAATGGGGAAGAAGGTAACCTCAAACATGTGTGTCCATACAAGATGCTACCTCTAGACATTTAAATCAATCGTACGGAAGAAAAATAGAATATATTAAGATATGGCAACATTCAATTAAAAAAAAATACTTCAGATACGTTTGCATACAGAAAGAAAGAAAGTAGTACTGAGTTTGACGAAATCAATTTGTGTTTGTTGTGACATTTGAACCTAACCTCAAAGTTTCAAAATCTACTTTTTTGCCAAAACTTCAAATAATTTTCCTGAATCAAGCAACGCAGCCATTCCAAAGTACAAATTTTATTATTTTAATTATTATTTGATATTGAAGACAATACTTTTTTTCATTGTAAAGCTGAACGATTTTAAACAAAAAGCAATTAGCTTTATGCTCGTTTGATCATCCGGCTGTTTTCCACAAAACAATATGTGTCCAGCGTGTAAAACCTTTTCTCCTGCCTCAAAATTTCTACACGAAAGAGTGGATAACGTAAATCTACAAATGTCAGCAATGTTGAGCGACATCTTTCACATAATAAGTACGAAAAACAATTAAAATTCACTAACAACACAATGTATCAGTTGCAAAGTGACCCCGTTGTCGACTGCCATCTTTGTTTCAATCCCCATTCTGACGTCATGATTTCAGATGCCAATATTTTGTTTTACGTTTCGGCCACTTTTTTTATCTATAGATTTTCCCTAGTGGAAAATCCTTCTAAGCGGTTTCGAGCGCTTGTCGAGTTGTTGCAACTCTCATCTCTGATCAACAAACACATTCCCATGAGGTTGACATGGTCCGGACCCAAATTGTTAATTTCCCGCGCTGCAATTTAAAACTGTTCAGTGTTTAACTTTGAGATTTATTTTTATTCTCTTTAAATTAAAAAATCTTTCTTTTTTAAGCTCGTAAAGGCCAGATAGAACCTAACGAATCAACATGGTTTATCACTTATTCGGGCAAAAACTTTAAGGTAAAGCAAGATCCGGCTACAGGACAAGTGGAAGGAATAAACCTTTTGCCTGCAAATGTATATCGACGTGAACCAAATCAACATATTCTCAAAATCGAAGAGGTTTGTATGGGTGGTATAAAATTTCGTGTCATCTCAAAGCCGAACGGACAAATCTTGGGAGCTGAGCTTGACCGTCGATCTCACAATTAACATTGCGACGATTCATTTATTTACGAGATAAACAATAAAAATATATAAAATATGTAAAATATTTTTGTGATAAATGTTTCCGAATAAAAAGACAATTCTCTGAAAGTGAATGTTACATGTAATGAGTTGAGAGGAATTAGGGTAAGTGTAGGGAAATTAAGGATGGAGAAGCAGAGGCAGTGAGAGGAAATGAGGAATGGGGCAGCCTTGCTGAAAATTGATTATTAAAAATTGAATATAATTAAAGTCTTATTTTTTTTTTAAATATTTTCAATAAAGATTGGGTAGCTAAATAATACTTCATATATCAAGCAGCTTAATATGAATATGTTTGAATAAACTTTAATTATAATTTAATAACAAATAAAAATGAATAAAATTCAATATATTTTTCGTAAATAAGTCCAATCAAATTCTATTACTTTTCAATAACTTTACTCATAGTGTATGCAATGTTTGACGGAATGATAATCAATTACATTTTAATAATTTCGTGTTATGAATGATATTGAATATATTTTCCCAACAATAATATTGAATCAATTTTGATCACTTTTCAATAATTGTCATTACGTTATTAAAAATAATTGAAGAGTCTGAATTAATTATATTTTGCTCATTTGAACCCAATCGATTTCTGCAGTTTTCAATAATTTTAACCATATGATTAAAACTTAATAAATTAATGAACTTTAATCTTTTGCTTTCAATTAAACTGAATCAATTCCTATAATTAAAAAAAAAATTAATTTCTTTATTGAAAAGATTTTAAGGACTCAGAATTAATTAAATTTTGAGCAATTGAACTAAATCGACTTCTTTGGTTTAAAAGAATTTTAATTCTACGATTAACACTTAATAAATTAATGAAATTTAATGTTTTTTCCACAAGTTACATTACATTTTTAGAATTGTTAACCATTTTAATTGCTTAATTGGAAGTAATTGAATGAATCAGAATTAATTATATTTTGCGCAGTTTGGAACCAATCAACTTATACAGTTTTAAATAACTTTAATTCTACGATCAAGACCTACTAAATTAATAAAATTTATTTGTTCTGCTACGAGTTAGATTGAATAAATTCCTATTGTTTTTCAATAATTGAAATTCCTATATTAAAAACATTTGAAAGAATCAGATTTAATTATATTTTGCGGAATTAAACCTAATAGACTTCTATAGTTTTAAATAATTTTAATTATACGATTAAAACTTAAAAAATTAATGAAATTGAACTTTTTTATCACAACTTAAATTGAATTAATTCTTATCATTTTATGATTCTTTTAATTGGTTTATTAAAAAAAAAGTGAAAGAATCAGAATTAATTATATTTTGCGCAATTTGGAGCCAATCAACTTATATAGTAATTTAATTAATTCAATTAATTTAATTAATCTTATGAAATTAAATTAATTTAATTTCATTATTCTATTACCAGTTAGTTTAAATAAATTCCTATTATTTTTCAATTATTTTAATTGCTTCCTTGGAAACAAATTAATGAATCAGAATTAATTATATTATGTGCAATTAGGAGAAAATAAACTTATATAGTTTTAAATAATTTTAATTCTACGATCAAGACCTAATAAATTAATAAAATTTATTCTTCTGCTACGAATTAAATTGAGCAAATTCTTGTTATTTCTCAACCATTTTAATTGCTTTTTGAAAAACAATTGAAATAATTACATTTAATTATATTTAGCGCAATTAAGCCTAATAGACTTCTATAGTTTGACATAATTTTAATTATAAGATTAAAACTTAATAAATTAATGAAATTTAACTTTTTTACAGCCACTTTAATTGAATCAATTCTTATCATTTTATGATTCTTTTAATTGCTTTATTAAAAACAATTTACAGAATCAGAATTAATGATATTTTGCGCAATTTGGAGCCAATCAACTTATATAGTTATTTAATTTAACTAATTTAAATAATTAAATTAATTCATTTAAATTAAATTAATTGAATTAATTTGATTAATTTACTTAAGTTAATTAGGTTAATTAATTAAATTAATTTTATTATTCTATTACCAGTTAGTTTTAATAAATTCCTATTATTTTTCAATAATTTTAATTGCTTCATTGGAAAAGAATCAATGAATCAGAATTAATGATATTTTGTGCAATTTGGAGACAGTCAACTTTTATAGTTTTAAATAATTTTAATTCTACGATCAAGAACTAATAAATTAATAAAATTTATTCTTCTGTTACGAATTAAATTGAGAAAATTCCTATTATTTCTCAACCATTTTAATTGCTTTTTGAAAAACAATTGAAATAATTAGATTTAATTATATTTAGCGCAATTAAACCAAATCGACTTCCATAGTTTTAAATCATTTTAATTCTACGTCCAAGACCTAATAAATTAATAAAATTTATTTTTCTTCTACGAATTAAATTGAATAAATTCTTATTATTATTCGATAATTTTAATTGATTTATTAAAAACAATTGAAATAATCAGAATTAATTATATTTTGCACAATTAAATCCAATAGGCTTCGATAGTATCAAATTATTTTAATTATACGAGTAAAACTTAATAAATTAATGAAATTTAATTTTTTTCCTACGAGTTAAATTGAATAAATGCTTATTATTTTTCAATAATTTAAATTTATTTATTTAAAAAAAATTGAAAGAATCAGAATTATTATATTTTGCGCAATTAAATACAATTAATTTCTATAGTTTTAAATCATTTTAATTATACGATTAAAACTTAATAAATTAATTGAATTGAACTTCTTTACCACACGTTTAATTGAATCAATTCTTATAATTTTTTCAATATTTTTAATTGACTTATTGAATACAGTTGAAGGAACCAGAATTAATTATATTTTGCGCAATTAAACCCAATCGATTTTCATAGTTTAAAATATTTTATTTTATATTTATTATATTTTATTATTATATAGCTTTAAATTATTCAAGATTCGGTCCATTTATAATCATTACATCGCTCCTTTCGGTATTGAATTTCATTCAGTGCCTTACTGAAGGAAAATAATTAAAAATTAAAAATCATACAATTTTATTCAAAAGCTGCGCCTTTTTTATTCGATACAATTGAAATCTATAGATAATCATTACACATTTTAATAGGAATCTATTGAAGATTATTAGAAATCTTTAAATTATTAATTTATTAAAAACGATTGGCGAGTAATTTCAAAGACACATTTTAATCACACTTATTGTATTATTTAAATTTACTAAATAATATAGCTTTTTTATTTAAACTTTTGTAATGTTATATAAATTCATTCGATATTTGATAGAAGTTTTATTAAATATTATTCAAGTTTATTGAGGGTAATTGCATGTGATGATTATTTTTAATCGATTTAAATAATAAATATCCTTAGCCATTTTTTATGAAGAAACTGGTGATTTAAAAATTAAAAATTAAAATAATAAATTTCTACCCCCAACTAAAAAGTATTATACTTTATATTTCAATAAAAAGTATGAAATTTATTTAAAAAATTAAAACCAAAATTCGAGATTTTCATTGAAAAATTAACTTTAAACTAAAAAAAAGGCTTTTCCACTAAACAGGACAAATTTTAACCAAATCCATAATCATTAAATAAAAAAAATATAATAATAATTAAGAAAAAAATAATAATTTTTAACCAAAAAGATGCAATTTCATGAAAAATGAAATTTCTATTAAAATAGAATTATAAATGAATTTTTCATTTGACTTTTCACGATAAAAATATAAACTTTTAAACAAGAAATAAGTTTCTACGAAAAAACTTGAATTTTCAATCCAAAAAGACGAATTTTTACCTAAAGGATGACTTTTTGAGAAAATTGATGAATTCTCTATAAAATAGTTGCACTTTCATCAAAAAAGTTTCTAGTTTTTTTAACCATAGTATTAAATTAAAGGAAAAATTCAATTTTCTATGAAATATTTAAATTTGCAACAGAACAGCTGAATTTTTAACCAGAAAGGATGACTTTTCAACAAAATTGTCGAATTTTCAACCGAGCAGTTGCATTTTTATTCAAGAAAGATGAAGTTTTTTCTACAAAAGATTAAATAAAAAAATTCAAAAAAATAGTAAAATTTTTATCCAAAAAAGATTGCAAGTAAGAGTTGTAAATAATAAGAAAATTTTCTGTTAAATAATCGAATTTTCATTCTAAAAGCAGGAT